>KV423927.1:204436-272489 GCA_001632435.1 Calocera cornea HHB12733 | reverse complement strand
ATTCCGTTCCATATTGAGCTATTCCATGAGGTTTCAAGGTGTCGCGGAGTCCGGAATATCAGAATAGGCTTCGGAGTTGCTGTAGTGCCCTGACAGGGACCTGGTCAGATCAGGGACCTGATCACGGACCGGGTGTGGTCCATCGTCATTGTGTAAAAGCTCAACAATGGTATCATGAGTCCTCAAACAGAGCTCAGATCCGACGAGTTGTCATCCACTGGAGCAACTGGACATGTTCTCACGTTATGGCCTGCAGTGTGGCACCTGCTACAGAGGCGCAGGCCAACCTTCCGCCGCTTGGATGGTCCCTCCCCTTGATCCTCCTCATGCCCGTCCTGCTCTACTATACCCCTCTCGGCCAACAGCTGGGTTGCCTCTTCTCCAGTGAGTGGGCCAGAAGCCTGCAGGCGTGTTCTCTTGGTCCGCTTGCGCTTGTTAAGCATAGCATTGACCTCACGGAGGTTGCGGACCTCGCTCTCAAGCAAAGTGAGTCGGTGGTTTGTCGAGACTGCAGCTTTGGACAGCTGGTCAATTGAGGCAAGGATCGAGGTTGGAGAGCTTCCATGGTGCCTTGACACTCGCTCTTTGATCAGAGTGGCCTGGGACACTGCTTCTGCAGCGCTCTTGGGTGTCTGCGAGACCCAAGGCTGGGGTTCACGGTCTGGGGTTGCTGGAGGTGTTGGTGTTCTCAACCGGACTGTCAGCTTTGAGAGCACTGCATCGGGGTTGAAAGGGATGAGCCCAGCTGCCCTGAACCCGCTCTTGATGTTTCCCTCCTTGAATGCAGCCTGGAAGGCTGCTCGGAAGGCTGGGAAGAAGTCGTCCTTCTTGATGTAGGTGAGACCGCCTCGGACAAGTGCACTGATTTGATTGCTGTAGGCCCTCTTCAATGGGCCAAACAGGCTGATATCAAGAGGCTGGGTGATATGAGAAGAGTGTGGCGGTAGGCAGAGTGTGATGATATCGTGGTCCTTGCAGTACTGGTTGAACTCCGCGCTGATGTGGCTCTCGTGCCCATCAAGCACAAGCATCCGCCATCGACCCATCCTGCGGTCTGCAGTGTACCGATCAAAGTGCTTCAGCCAGTCTACACCGGTCTCGTTATCGGTCCATCCATTTGCGGTTGGTTTAATGACCCATGGCTTGGGGAACTTCTCATACCACGGACCAAGGTGAGTCTTGCCCATAACACAGAAGAAGGGCGGGATGATGTGACCATCGGCTCCGATGGCACAGATTGCTGTTGCCCATTCTCGGTTGCCAGGCTGGACAACCTTTGAACAGAGAGATCGCTTGGAGTGGGTGACAACTAGCTGGGGTTGAATCATGCCGATTGCAAAGCCAGTCTCGTCAAAGTTGTACCAGTCGCTGTCGGGCACTCCGTACTTGGCTTGCATGTTGGCAACCAGCTGGAACCAGGGCTGGATCACCGCTGGATCCTCTTGCTTTGCCCGCTGATAATCATAGGGCCGAGAGAGGCATGTGCAGAGAGCAGGCTGGCGCTTGATGAAGCGGTAGACCCAGCGCTTGCCCACAGCCCTGTGAGCGCGCTGAGCCAGGAGCAGATTGGCCATCTCTCGGACATGGCTTTGCTGGGGCGAGAATCCTCTTGAGTCCAGCTGCAGGATGTACTCGATGATAGCATCCTCTTCAGCCTTGGACAGGATGTGCTGTCTGACCCAGCTATCTGCTTTCGACAGGACACGGTTCTTCCTGGTATGGAGTGTTGAGTAGGGCACTTGGTATCGTCTTGCTGCCTCTCTGATGTGCAATTTCTCGGGCCCCTGCATTGCTTCAAGGGCCAGTTGGATCTGCGCTTCTTGGGTTGCAGGAGACATGGTTGTATAGCAAAGCTAGCGACGACAAAGGTATGGACGTGACAGTTGAACGAAAAGTGATCAGGTCCCTGATCTGACCAGGTCCCTCATCACCTATGTTATGCTCTGAAGTTAGAGCCTCAACCAAAGACAGGAAGTGATCGAGCGCATAGTGTGGCTGCCCAGGCAAACCGTGCGGCAAGCTAGAACATGCAGAGCTGAGGACTGGCATATCAACTTTCAGGCTAGCCTGTTGATTGTGTTGACAAGCTGCTGTTTTCCAAGGGCCAGCTGGAATGGAGAGCACTGGTGGTGGGTAGTTCACCAAGAGATATTGTATCAGAGCAGCACACAGCAACCCAAGGCTTGCTTTGCCCTTACTCTGCAACAGCCCATGAGGACTAAATCAGAGATCAACAGCTCAGAACTGGTGTGAGTAGCAAAGAGCATTATAGGAGTTCAGGGCTCGGAAGGCAGCCCACCCTGCCTGGAGAGCACAGGACTGCGCAATTCCAACGCCTAGCTAAGTGGCTCAACAGGTGAAGTTGCATAAGTACTGTGGCCTTCAAGGCAGCTTGCATACCATAGGGTGGAATGCCAAATGCTAAGACCAGATCCTGTGGCGCACAGGCCCAGCCAGTGGAGTTGGTATGTTCCCCATGTTCCAGCTCCCTGGGCAGCAGATTAAGTCATCTGGTGCACCCACAATACACAGCTCTTCATGAGCTATGAACACAGTAACCCCGACTTGATGAGGCACACCAGGGAACTAGGGAGAGTTCATCCGCTTGTGGGTCACCAAAGACAGAAGGAATGCCCATGTAGTCCATACCAAGATGGATGGCTGCTGCAGTATATCCCTGCTCCTTATCCCAGGGATAGGAAGCTTTATGAACAAGGCAGCCAGCGTCCTAGTATGTACGAGCACAGCACTCAGAAAGTGTTGCAGTCCGGGACACGTAGTAAGTGGTATTGGCAGGTCACAGGAGGAGGGAGCGGGCTTGAGAGCGCATCGGAGCTCATAGTTGCAATCATGATGTCCGACCCCGCCAATCAGGTTGGGGTCTGCCATCAGTGGTGCACGCGCAGCGTCCGGTGCGGACGGCAAGCCTGCTACCCAACAACCAAGATTGGCAGGCTATCGATCATTGGCGATGGGCATGGCCTAAGCGTTGGTGGGGAATAGAGTGGGGAGCACCCTGGCGCTCGCACCCACTCGCCGTGGTACGAGACAGCTGGTGCGACCCTCGGCAGGAGCCAACGGTCAGTTTCCAGCCACGGTCCTGGCACGAGGGTGTGGAGCAAGTGCATCCAGCAGCTCTCACCCAGCCCAGTACACAACCGGCGAGCAAGCTGATGCCACAACCCGGTTGTGACGAGGGAGAGTACGGGAAAGAGATGCGGCAGCAAATCTGGGTGTCCGCGTGAGCCTTATCAGTCCGCCAGACATGGCCCGTGCGCGGGAAGGACACTGCCACCCTGCATTTTCCTTCTAGCACCTCCGCTCCGTGCGATGCGCTGCATTGGAGACCATCGACGCTCCGAGGTTGAGCAGCCGAAAGCACCTCAGATCGGAACGCTCCTGTGCTCACGCTGTCGAAGCACGCGCTCCAGAACTCCATTTGCTAACGGGTTACAGACCGGGTGTTGTGCAAAGTGCTCGCAGTATGAGAGTGACTGCAGTATGAGAGCCTCGCTACGGGTGGATGATGTATCCGCGCATCGCTCGACACGCTGCGCCTGCTGCACCGGCCGCGAGGAAACATTCCTCTCCTTGAGTCGGCAGGCAAAGCAAAACTTACATCAATTACCTATATCTATTATGTTACATAATACGGCAGCGATCAGTTTAAAGGATGCATAGAAGGCCATCCACGAGCATAGTGTATACCAAAGGGCGTCATGACTAGGTGCATACATGCAGGGTGTATTGTAACTACGTACTTACAAGGCGGCGGTAAACTGACAAGAGTCACACGTCGCGTAGCGGACGGTGTTGCTCAACCCGTACACCGACACCTTCAGCTTGTGAGGTTAGAGCTCGTAGCTGTGCTTTCGATCGGGTACCGTTGGGCCGTATAGCGCTCACTATCGCCTTGTTGAAATCGAACCGGCCACGGCGATGCACAGCACACGCAGGGAAACTAGTCGCTGCCGAAGCATAGAACACACCGAGTTTCCCTAGTCGAGCACCATAGCCTCCTCGTCGCACATTGATATGATATGCCAGTGAGGGAGCAGGGCCACAGCAAGGACTCGGTGTGATCATAGCTAGCAGGCACGGTAGCCACACAAGCCCAAGGGAACGCAAGTCGGTTGTCGATCCTCTGCCGACGCACCGAACAAGTCTTGCACCCCCATGTCACAACCGCTTAACCCCAGCGGGACTTGTTTGCAACAAGGGCCATCAAACTGCTTCAGTGCGACGAGACAGGGACGAACTGGTCCGCGGGGGAGAGCGCGAGAGTAAAGTCAAGAGAGGATTGTTAAAAGTTGATGGTTCCATGGAGCGCACACCAGCTCTGCCTGGCCCCAGACTTTCTCACTCGGTCAGAGCAGACTGAGCGGAAAGAGGGTCCACGGGTGAACTTGGTGGGGGCAACAAGTAACCAGCGCCAGCTGAGCCCAGTCGTAAGGTAGAGGAGTCGCCGTTCCAGCCAGCTGCATGGCAGACACCATCTCCGATCGGCGCCGATCATGTCCTGCGCACTGTGCCAGGAAGACAGATCTACAGGGACAGACGAGCAGCGGAGGATGGTGTGGCCGTCCGAGCAGCCACGGGCAGGTCCATGAGGGCCCAGTGTAGTCGATCAGAAACCGTGAGGCAGGAGACGAGACAGGACGGAGAAGAGTGTTGCTCGTCGCAGGAGGAGCACACCAGACAGCGCCGCTTCAACGCATGTGCATGTCGCATAGGACAACACAAGCCAGCAGGGAGACTGAACTGGTGGGGACGTCGAGTGACACAGAGGTAGCATGTAGCAGTAGCAGCCGAAGGCCAGTCGAGCCAGGAGTGATGCCGGAGAGTGATGCCGAAGCTGCCTACTGTAGCGGGCGCGCCGGGCCCATCGCCCCCGAAATATCTCTTGGCCGTATGGCAGAAAGAGAAGGTTGACAACGGGATCGGCGCGGTACGCTAAGCAGCTGTTTTCCTCACCATGGATCAGAGCAGAGGTCGGCGACGAAGGGAGCACGGGCCGCGCACACCAATCCTGTCCGTCGCCTCATGTCTTTGCTGCGTCACCCTGCGGCTCAGCAAGCTAGACAAGGGTACAAATGGTGCTGGTGTGGGTGACAAGGACCCCGAAATCGACGCCAAAGAGGGCGGGCGCGGCGGTCGCGGTCGCAAGGAAAGGCGAGCAATACAGGACAAGGGGTAGGAAGGCCGAGAGCGCACCCAGAGGTCGACGACCACCCGTACCGGCCACCACCTGGAGTGGGTAGGAATGAGTGGTACAGCGGCGAGGGCCCTCGGTGCGGACTGCGAGCTGCCTCCCGACGGGAGGGGTCCGAGGGGAAGACAGCGAGGTAGAGGGGGAGGGGGCGGCAAGGCGAGAGGGGAGGAGAGGGTAGGGGGTGCGCTCTGGCACTCGCACTGGCTTCGGTCGGCACCTGCGCAGCTGCCACTCCGGGGGCAATCCAGGAGATGGCGTACAGCAGTGATCATCCGCACCAGTGAGGGCGACCAAGCGCACCCCACCTCCCCGTAGAGCTCCGCCATATCCCGAATAGAAGTCTAGAGTATAGGCGCGGGTGCGATAGGGTATGGGAGGAGTGAAAACGGGAAAGAGATGCGAAACGCAGGTTTGCGCGCCCGCGCAGGGCTTATCAGGCTTTCGGACATGGTCCGTGCGCGGGGAGTGCGCTGCCACCGGCCGGTTTCTTTCCAGCATCTGCGGTGTGGCACGTGATTCGCTGCCTTGGGAACCGCCGAGCTGGGCCGTGATGGAAGTCATTGACCGAGTCCGAGCGGCCGAAAGCTGTTCGAACTTGGATCGTAGAGTGATCATGTTGTCCAAGTATTCTCCTGCGATGTGCAGTTGTTCCAGATAATTAGAGCGTAACAAAAGACGAAGCTTGTACCGAGTCCGGAAGGCCGTACCAGAAAGGAGCGACTCTGACTCCGACTCCGACTCCGACTCCGTGGCCTGTCCGATCGATCGTGCGATCGGTGATGGGGTTGTCGTAATTTCCGCCACCTGCAGAACCCTGACCCAAAGGGCTCCAACCGAAAGCTCACTGACCGACGCTTTCTACCACCCCGCCTCATTACTTCCTCCCCACCACCTTCAACACCCCCAGTCTCTCGACCACCATCAGCAAAATGCTCTCCCGCACCACCCGCCTGGCACGCGCCCTCCCCCTCCGGCATACCCGCACCCTCCTCCTCGCCCGGCCCTCCAGCAGCGCCTCCAGCTCGCCCTCCAACCCCCCCTCCATCTCCGACCCTCCCTCGCTCGACGACCCCGCCCCCACCCCATCAAGAAGCACCGACCCCTTCCCCCTCCCGCTCTCGCCCGAGCTCACCCCGCAGTTCGAGGGCCTCCCGGCAGAGTTCGACGCTTCCAGCGCCGTGGCGGAGGCGCTCATGCCCCTGCGGAAAGAGCGGGCCGACGAGCCCGTGGACATGATCCGCGCGCGGCTGACATACCAGACGCGCAAGCGCGGCACACTCGAGAGCGACCTTCTGCTCAGCACGTTCGCGCGGGAAAACTTGGGCAGCATGGGCCTGGAGGAACTGAGGGAGTTTGACCGCGTGAGTAGCTCGTGTCTTGTTTTTTGGATGCGCAGCACTTGAATAAGTTTATTGCTACGGTACTGTGGTTTGGTTGCTTGCGGGCAAGAATGGGGGTATGCGAAGAGTCCGACCGGTATATACGGCTAGTCCATGTACTGCGTCTCTCCTCCCGTCTCTCCGCCTTCTGCTTCATCCTTGGCCTCCAATTACTCTGACTTTAACCTGGCATATGCACACCTGCTAACCCCTCCGGCAGCTGCTCGACGAGACGGATTGGGACATCTACTACTGGGCGATCGAGAAGCGCGTGCCGCCCGCGCGGTGGGCGGGCACGGTCCTGCTCGACCGGCTCAAGCAGCACGCCAAGAACGAGGGGCGGGTCGTGCGGCGCATGCCGGACCTGTGGGAGGGGCGGGCAAGCGCCAGCCCGGAGAGCTGAGAGGCGGAAGAGCGAAGTTAGCCAACAGGGAGGCAATGTACAGTAGCAGTATGCCACGCACCATTCACTCATGTACCCAAGCCGCTTGCATGTCCAAACGCTCTCAGATCGGCCCGAGGCGCCCCTGGTACTTCCTGAGCAGCAGGCGGTCCACCCACCCGCCTTGGGGGAAGTCCTTATTCCACCGATTATGCAGATGCACGGAGAAGACCTTGTCGCTGAGGATCTCGTCGAGCTCTCCGCCCTGCTCGAAGGTCCTGCCCTCGCCCCACGTGCGCGCGTCGGGCTTGAACGGGTCCGGCAGCGAGTTGTCGTACCCGCAGTTGGCGCCGTCGATGAAGCACCAGGGGAGGATCTTGAACGGCGCGATGCCCTCGGCGAGCAGGCGGCGCCAGAGCTTGTGGTACAGCCGCGAGCCCCAGTCGATGCTGTTCGGCTGCGGCGGCTCGCCCGTCGCCATGATGTGGAAGGCCTCGCAGAGGTAGGGCGAGTGCTGCTGGAAGTGCAGGATGGCCCCGTTGAGCGGCATGAACTTCTTGTCTGCGCCGGCCGGTCAGTAATGCGCATATACGTAAGGGTGGCACAGCGGCACAAAACGCACCGTAGCAGTCCCACTGGACGACAAACTCGTGCTCTGTCAGCGGGGCAAGGTCCCGCGTGAGCAGGCTGTCCAGGTCCACCCACACGCCGCCGTAGTACCATACGACAAGCAGGCGGACGAGGTCGCCGTCGACCCACGCGCGCTGGTCGTTGCCTGCGCTCGTGAGCATCCTGCTCCCGTCGAGCGGCGTGCCCCGCGCGAGCTCCTCGATGTCGACCATGCGGACGTGGAAGGTGTCCGGGAAGGCGTGGAGGAAGCGGGCGATCTCGGGGTTGCGCGAGAGGTCGCCATTCGACCATAGGATGAGCCGCGAATGGGCCACGTCCTGCGTCGCGAAGAAGGAGCGGAGTGTCCACACTTGCCGCTCGCCAAAAGGGAGCAGGTCGGCGCGCCAGTACATGTGGTATGTTAGCCGATCGATATGGTGCCGCGCCTCGGGCCCGACCGTCCCTGCGAAATCATAGCAATCCAGCCCGAAGCGCATCGGCGTCCCGGCGTGCAGCTCAAAGTGCTTCGGCGCCCGTGCGAGCGTGAGGTTGTACAGCGGGGAGATGTTGTCGAAGCACCCCGAGAGGGGCTCGACGTGCTTTATCTCCTTCTGGATCCAGGACTTTGTGTAGATCTCGAGCGAGAGCTGGATGTCCAGTAGGGTAATGATGCAGAGGACGCCTGCAAGCAGCGGGAGGATGCACTTGAGCAGCGAGCCGATGCTCATCGGCACGGGAAGGTACAACGGCATGAAGTACCAGGTGCTTCGCATTTGTGGCTGCGTGCTGGTCGGGCTGTGGTAGGGTATGCGCGGGGGGCGGGTGAAGGCAGGGATGCGGAGGGGAGCGAACCAGCTCGCGAGGACGTCTCTTTTTCTGCGCCTGCGCTCCCAGCGGCCTGCACCTGGTAGTGCGTACTTTTCGTCGAACTCGTCGCTGCTCCTGCTGCGACTCGTGCTCTCCTTCTCGTCCAGCTCGGCGGGGGGTGCGTGGTCGTGCAGGCTGTAGCCTCTGCTGCGGAGTGCGGGCGGGTGGACGTGGACGCTGGCGGTGGAGGCGTGGGAGGGGGAGAAGGGCTGGGTGGGGGATGTCGCGTTGGCTGGAGGCTGGGGGTGGTGGTGGTGGTGGTGGTGACCCGGTGGGACGTGCGGGGGAGGCGGGGGGTGGTAGACGGGCGGGGAGGGTGTGCCGTTCTGGGCGTGCATCGGTGGTCGCGTTTGGGGGTATAAGACGCGTGAGCTTCGCTTGGTATGGGCACGGTCGCCTCGCTGGGCGGGAGCGTCACCAACTCGCGTGGACCCGTTTTTCCCCAATACAGCGCGCAATTCCGTGCACCCTGTCGCCCCACGACCTTCCTAATCCCGGCGCGGCCCACTGGTGCAGAGAATAGAAAGGGGCGGGGGAGCCGAAGAGGTAGCGTGTGACGGTGACGAAAGACGGCCGACCGAGTCCCGGCCCGAACACGGTCTCTGCGCTCTGAGAGTGAACCGAGTGACGATGCCGATGACGCCTGCCGCGCGGCCGTCGCGTGGCCAAGTGACCAATGAGCGCACGACGGAAATGCCAGCCTATCCACTCGCGGCAGAACCACCTCAGCTGCACGAAGCGTGAAGTAGTCCTGTACAGCTGCAAATCGTGCTGCGGCTGCGCTCCCCGTGGACGTGACCGTCTCGTTCCCCGTTCCCAAATCTTCCCAATCTTCCCAGGCTTCCCTCGTCTTCCGTCGTCCGCGACAAGGCTCTTTTCCCGCAGAGGTTCCGCGTCGCGCGCGAGACCCAAATAGGCCTCCGCCCAAAATAATCCGCCAATAGGGAGCGCCCGTTGATGCTGGCTGCTGGGTGCGCAGCAGCGTTACAGGGTCGAGAGTGACAGGCGTGCGGGGTAATGCGCTTGGCCGGTCCACCTGCCCTCCTTCCACTTGCCTTCTCGAGTGACAGGAGGATGGAAGATCTTTGGGCGACGCCTCCTCAGTCTACCCAGCGCGAGGGCGGAGAACGTGTGTGGACGGGAACCTCGCGCCCTGATCTCATGATCCCAATCAGGGAATCAGCGAGGAAAACGGAAAGATGTGGAGCGCGCGTACAGCAGGAGTGGTGCTGTACAGTCCAGGAACTGAAGCACCCAAGAACCTCCAACACACGTTCGGGCCGTCGCGTGTCTCACACGCACCAATGGATGCCTTTCCATGGGCATCTGCGAGGGATCTGCGTTGACCCAGATGCGCCACATGAGGGTCCGCCGAGATGCCGCTGTCAACCCGTGCTGTCCTGAGCACTCGCAGATTGCCAATCTGAGAGAGGGGTAGCCCCTCCTCTCACAGACCGGAAGAACAGCGCAAACCCAAACGGAAGGTTGCGCAACCTGCTGTTGGCCAATCAAAGGATGCGCTCATCTTGTCATGTATCAGTACAGCTCACTCTCCCGTATTCAGCTTGCGCACCTTCACCATCATGTCCTACCCAAACAGCTCTCCGATGTACATCCCAACCTCTATCCCGCTGCCCATACCCATGCATGTCTCTGGCTGGCCGACCGGCAGCCCATACAGCCCCAGTCCAGCTCTATCGCACACTCCACCACTGGCCGAAAACACCATCTCTCGTTCATTTGCGGATGCAGTCGATTCTGCCCTTGGCTTGCAGCCTAGTCCTGTGCCGGACCAGCTGCCATCTAAAGCGCAACCTGGGCAAAAGAGAAAGAGAAAGACCGGAAAGGAGGATGCGCAGCCTGGGAAGAAGGTTAGCAAGGGGCGGGTTGCAGGCTCAAGGGGTTATGGCGAAGCCGAGATACGGCGGATGGTTGAGGCTGTTGAGGAGTATCATCCTATTGGTTCAGGTGGATGGCAGCAGGTGATGGGAAGGATGACCGAGTACTGGTTTGAAGAGGGTGTACCAGCCCGGTCAGAGGATAGTGTGAAGCGGAAGTTCGCAGAGGTGTGTAGGCTGCGCATCCTGCCTCACTCATTGTCTGACACCTCAACAGATGAGCCGCATGCCCAAGCCTACCGGTGATCCAGACATGCATGAGCTCATTCTCCGAGCAAAGAAGGTGAACATCGACATACAGAATGATGTGTATATGGGCAACCTCTAGGATGACGAGGACGAGCTGAACCAAGACGACTCCGAGATTGAATGGCCGCCTTCCCCCAACAGAGGACCAGTGCCCGAGGTTGCGCAGCCTGTCGATTTGACAAGAACAAGTACACCGGAGGAGCCAGTTCTCATCAAGCAGCGACGCCATGTCAAGGCTGCGCCCAAGACAGAGAGCCGGCATGCTACGACTAATGCGCTCCTTGCCAACGTCAGCCGTGCCTTTGATCCTGATGTTCAGGCGGAACGCGAGCAGCGGAAGGAGGTTGCGCATGCTCAGCGCAGCCTGTATCAGAGTGAAATCTTGTCTCTGCGCGCACAGCTGCTGGAGAAAGACAAGTTAATTGAAAGCCTGCGAACTCAGCTGCTTGAGGATGCGCGCAGTCACCTTGCAGTCCAACGCGAGCTGGATGGAACGAAGGCAAGGCTTGAGATGCAGGAGCAGATGCGGACAATGATGATGGGGATGGGTAATGTGGGTGCATGGTTGGCGCAGCCTGTTAGTCTTGCTCCAAACACTGGTCATTCGTCTACTACAACATAATGAAACTGTGCAACCCGGTCTGCTCTGCGAATTTCAGGAAACAACATTGTCTGCAGGTTGCGCCACACGTGCTTCAACTCTTTTGTCTCGGTCCATATCGGTTCATACACATTTTTGAGCTGGTTGATTCCAACCAGGCGCACCCTGATCTGATGGAGGCGGAAGATGGTTTCGAGCAGCAGATGACGAGCACTTGCATCGTTTGCATCTAGTGGGAGGCGGAGGCGTCCAAAGGATCCTTGGATGGCACGCATGCCCCATTCAGCTGACTGGCGGTAAGAAACAAGCTGATCGGTGAACTGCAGCTCTTGTTGTGTCGCTCTTGCTCCGCTTTTCAATGGTGTTCGGATCTTGCTCTTCAGGGTGCGACGGTTGTGAGGGAAAGCGGTATCAGCAGCCAGATAAAAGCCCTCTGGTGTCTTGATCTCAAGCTGCTCATACACTTTGCTTGCTACACGCGCATCATGCCAGCTGCCTGGTGCATTGATGGCTGCATGAATCAGCTCGCCTGTTATTGTTCCTGTCAGCAAAACTCAGGATGCGCAGCCTGTGCATACCAGAAGCAGAGAAGACAAGAACATTACTGGTGAAATGCCCGTGGAGCCAGCCATTGTACTGGGCATTCTGCCATCGCTCATCACTGGAGGTTGCCGTTGGGAGGTTGAGACCGTCAACCGATCCGAATGCCCCATTCAGCAGGGGATGACGAGCAACAACCAGATCTCTGAGTTGCGCAAACTCGTCATCCTTTGGCCACAGGATGCGCCCTTCTGGGATATGCTGCAGGGTGCGCAAAAGCAGGTGAAGCGCAAACTCGCGATATCGTGTAATGGTTGAGGGAACAAGTGCAAACAGCTGGGAGAGTGTCTTGTCGATCATTGTGGAGTTAAGCCAGTAGAGGAGAAGACCGAGGCCACCTGCTGCATCCAGGCTGCGCTGATGTGGCCTTGGCTCACTCGAAGGCGCAACCTCGCTTCGTGGAATGGGAGTTGTATTCCAGGCCACCTCAAAGCCTGCGCTCAGCAGACGCTTGAATGTCTTCACATCAAGCCCCATTGTTGCGATATAGGCCCGGTCAACTTCTCCAGTCAGGACCTGCTGAAATGGTGTCTGCCGACGTGGGTGTGGTAGAAGGTCGTGCCGAGTCAGGTATGCTCGGTGGGCAGCTCTGTCTTGTGCCTGATGGAGCGCAGCCTGTTGCAGAACCAGCAGGAGAAAGGCTGCAGTCCGCTCATGTTCGTCAGATGAGTCGTCCGATTCTGTATCAGACGGCAGATGCGCATCCTGAAGGTGAGAAGCCATGCCACAACAAGCAAGCTGCGATGCTCCGCAGATCTACAGGGTGCGCTCATGGTCTGCGCATCCTCCGAAAATCTGCGATTTCTCTTCCGGCCATATGCTTCCATCTACGATCTGCGACTATGGAAAGGCATCCAATCTTGGCGCCTTGGCTCAGCGTGACCTGGCTTGGACCGGAGTTCTTGGTATCAGCCTCCTGGCAACTAGGGCTTTCCGGAGGCGTGGGGTACTGGGCAGGGCGCGGTGTGCAAGCGAGTGGTCGAGAGGTGAGCAGCGAACGCTGTGATACCGGGACGGCGGGAGGCGGGGATAATGGCGAGCTGGGAGGATGCACCCCGGCGGGGGGGGGGGGGGGTTATACCTGCTACAGTAGCGGATCGCGTCGGGCCGACTTGTGCAGCGGCGCAGTAAGAAGCTTGGTTTGGCTTGCAGGCGCCCCACTCTGATCCAAATCATAGTCTTGTTGCTACCAGAACGACGTGTACTTGTTATATCCACTGACCTGACTCCTGTCGGCGTCAACTCGCTCATTTGCAGAATCGCGTCGAGGTACCTTATACGATATATTGCGTATCATTGTCATACGAGGACGCGCTCTGGAGCGCCGTATGTATGTATATGCGTACAGGCTTCATACGCTCCCTTCCGGAGCTTTCACATAACAAGCGATTTCGGCTCTCAGACAAGCGAGCCAAGCAGATCAAAACACAAACAGAGCAGAAGAATAAAGACAGACAGAAAGATGGCGTGGTCGTCAAGCGTGTGGTGGTGGTAGTTGGAGTTGGAGTTGATTTGGACATGGGAAAGGGGATTGGAAATGAGCGTTTCAGTACAAGGCGTTTCTGGTTCTGGGTTCTTTCTTCGGGTCTTCGCGTTCTGCTGGGTTTGTCTCGTCTGTCTTCACCGAGCCGCAGCCAGGAAATCGATTTGCGCATCTATGCACCGGTATCCCTCGCATCTAACGTCTAACGGACCACGCCCGCAAATCGCGAGACCCTTTCCGTTCCCCCGTTCTCCGTTCACTCGCCCTCGAGACCGCAGCCTTGCGCAGCACGGCTTATGAACTCGGGCCCGCCGCGCAGCGAGCACGTTCGGCCCCTCAGGGCGCAAGGATCTTCTCCATTGCGGCGACGACTTCTTCGGGAGTCTCCACATGCCACTGCGCAAACGTCTTCTTCCCGCTGGGGCCGACGGCGGTCGAGAACACGCGGTCGGGCATGAGCGCGAGCTTGACGGGTTCGAGCTCCTTTGAGAGGCCGCCGGAGGGTGTGGGCGGGCGTGTAAGCGCCGCTGTTACCGGGGGTGGCATAGTCACGCTCGTGACGCCGATAGGGAAGAGATTGAGCGCGCGGAACATGTCCTCGTCGGTCTGGAAATATGGTCAGACTAGGTGGGGAAGAAGACCAGCACGCAACTCACCTTATCGTCACCCGCGCAGAAAACGAACTCGGCATCGGGGTTGTTGTATAGTATGCGCTTCACAATCTCGCCCTTGTTGATGGCGATCGGCCTGACCTCGAGGTTCTTCTTTCCCACAAGCACCTCGATGGGCCGCTTGGGCACGAGGTTGCTCTCGAGCAGGTCGAGGCACTGCTTGCACTGGAAGTCGCCCCACTCGGGGTCGCACTGCCTGTAGTGCCAGGTGATGGACGATTTCTTGAGCTCGATGAACGAGCCAGTGGTGCGCTCAGTGAAGTACTGGAAGATCTCCTCGACCTCCTTCATCCAGCTCATGTCGAGCGACTTGGTCAGGTTTGTCCAGTCGCCCGCGCCGGGCTCGCGCATGAAGCACCCGTGCTCAGCGGACATGCCGATGCCTTTGAAGTGCCCCAGGTGCTGCTCGAGGAACGCGCCGTCGCGGCCGGAGATAATGTAGACGAGGTTCTTCGGGTCGCTGCTGAGCGCTTCGAGCGCCTGGAGCGTCGAGGGCGAGGGGACAGCCATGGACGGCGTCTTGACGATCGGGGTAAGCGTGCCGTCGTAATCGAAGAGCATGAGCCGTTTCTTTGCCGCATAGTAGCTTGAGCGGATGTGCTCCATGTCAAGGTACGGCGTCTGATGGGCGGTGTGCTCGTGGCCGATGTGGCTGAGGAGCATGCGCACCAGCACGGCTGCCCACGTGTGCGACGTGTGTGTCGAGACGATGTTGTAGAGCGTCTCCTGCCGGCTCGCCTTCTCCACATCGCCCATCGTGAGCCCCTGGTTGATGACGCGCGCGACGTCGCCCAGGTTCCACGGGTTGACCTGCAGCGCGGCGGTCATGTTGCCGCTCGTGCCCATGAACTCGGACAGCACAACGGGAGACTTCTTCCCGCCCTGCTGGCAGATGACGAACTCCATGCTCGTCGTGTTCATCCCGTCGCGGAGCGGAGTGATAAGCGCGAGGTCAGCAGCGCAGAGGAGGGCAATGTATTCGTCCTTCTTGATCGCTTGGTGGCTATATCCACATCAGCGCTGCATTCCATTTCCAATCAAATGAACTCACTAATGATGCACAGGGATAAAGTCCAGACTGCCGTACTCGCCATTGATGTGGCTGACGAGCTCGGACACCTGCCGCTCGAGCTTGGGCGAATCGGTCAGCGCAGGCGACGTGACCTGGATGAGGACAACATTGCCCTGCCACTCGGGGTAGTCGATGAAGAGCTTCTCGAACGCGCGCAGCTGTTCCATCCCCAGTCAACAACGCGTCCGCAAGAGAGTAAGGAATACCGCACCTTCTGCAACACACCCTTGACAAGGTCGAGCTTGTCCCGACCCACAATGATCTTCTTCCCCTTGTACAGCTGGAGGAGCGCCTCAAGCGTCGGCTTGACGCCCGGCGCGTCCCTGTCCTTCGCCACGCGCTCGGCATCGACGCCCACCGGGCAGAACTGGATCGACACCTGGTTCCCCTGCACATCCACGCCGCCGGGCGCGCTCTCGTACCCGTTCACGCGGATACACGTGCTCGTAAAATGCCGCGCATAGCTGTACGTCTGGAAGCAAACTAGGTTTGCCCCGAGCATGCCGTCGAGGATCTCCTTCCTCCTGGGCAGGCACCGGAAGACCTCACTCGACGGGAAGGGCGTGTGCACGAACAGCCCGATGTGCGCGTCCGGGAGCAGCTGCCGCAGCATCCGCGGGACCAGCAGCAGGTGGTAGTCGTGCACCCAGACCAGGTCGCCAGCCTGGTACACAGAAGCAATGGCGTCCGCGTAGGCTTGGTTCGCTTGCACGTACGTCTCCCAGTACTGATCCTGCGAGGGCGTCTCCGTCGCGACATCTTGCCAGAGGAGGTAGTGCAGGAGCGGCCACAGGGCTGATAAACGTTACATTAGCGCTGGATGCATAGAGCACGTATATGCACTCACTCGTCTTGCAGTATCCATCATAGTGCCCATGCGCGATCTTCTCGTTCAGCGTGACAGGGATGTACTTGATGTCATCCCCCTTGGCACCCTTGAACGTCTCAACAGTATGCACCATGTCCTTTATCTCGGCCTCGTTCAGCTCCTCGAGCGGGACGGTCTCGTCCGAGCCCTCCTGGAGGATATCACCCGTCCAGGCGACGATGAGCTGCTGGTGATCGGCGTCCGCGAGGCTCTCAATGCCGGAGATCATCGCCGTGTGCCCGCGACGGGTCGCGAGGCTCCAGCGGGGCTTGGCAGACTCTTTCTCCACGCCGTTCGTGCCGTTTGCGCCGTTCTGGTGCGGCCCGTGGGTCGTCATCTGCAGCCCCTGGTCGGAGGGGATGATGTCGGGTGTCTTGGGAGGGGAGAGGAGGCCGCCGGTGGGCCCGTGGCCCGAGAGGGAGAGGACGACGGGGAGGTAGTGGCAGGTATGGATGATGCGCCCGGTCAGGGGGACTTCGTGCTGCTTGTGCTCTGCCTCGAGCTTCTGGATGGCGGAGCGCACCTCCGCGAGGGAGGGGAAGCGCGCCGGCGCGGTGTCGAGGTACGAGTCCATGCTGCGGTGTGTATGCGCAGGGGCTGGACGGAGGGTGGTCGATAAGGTTGCTACGGGGAGGAGGGTGTTATATGCAGGTGGTGGTGTCGATGTATGCGGGATGGGGACAGCGCGGAAGAGGGGGGGAGAGCGGGGTGATACGAGGGTGCTCGCTGGCTGGTAGTGGTAGTAGAAGAGAGGATTGTCGCCCGGATCTAGTTTGGATACGTCGCAGAGGCAGGCTGGGTGGGCAAAAGCAAGGGGTGTATCCTAAACGGGCAAGAGGCCAGGGCCGCCTCGCGCTGGGTGTAATCTCGCTCAGAAGGGCAATCCTGCCACGGTGACACCGACGACAGCGGACGGTCAGCCCGCCTCGGGCAGCCAGTGGCGCTCGCTGCTGATGGGCCCCGATGAGCTGGGCGCGGGCTTGGGGGCGGTCGAGCCTAAGACACGCCACGTGCACCCACTGGCCCGCACATTTGGGTCAGTGCCGTTCCTAATGAGGTCACTGTGTTGTTTTCTGCCCCCCACCCAGCCAACTTGGCTATCTATGGAGCGAGCGCTCGCTCGGGCGCTGGCTGGGCGAAAAAGTCGGACATTGGACAGATATGGAAATACGTCATCCACGGCGGGCCATGATCCTATCCTGCGCGCGCTTCCCATCATCCTCCCTCTTCCCACTTCTCAATTCACGGCGCGCCCAGCCCACGGGCCAGGGCTCTCTTTCACCGAGAAGAAGCCCGCCCGGAAACGGATCCCCATCCGCATGCTCCTCCCGCTCGCATTCAGAGCCCACGTTCTGGCCATTTACGTGACTGCTCCCGCACGCGTGCGCCGTTTCATCTATTGCCTGCGTGCCTTCCCATCAAGATCACACTCGTTGGTGGGTGACTCGGAGGGGAGGATCACGTGCGTCGGGAGTGCGGATCGTCAAGGACGAGTGGGTGGTGGCAGCGTAGTACGCACGGACCATGTCCGAATGACTGATGAGGCTCGCGTGGATGCGCAAATCTGCTTTTCGCACCTCTTTCCCCTTCTCCCTCCTCCTCCTCTGTTACACGCTCGCCTATCATCCTGGCTCATTGTCTGGATATGGCCGGCTGTATAGGGAGGTTGGGTGCTCCTGGTCGCCCTCCCCAGTGCGTCTCCGGTCCTGCTGCTCATCGTCTTCGCAACTTTCGAGGAATGGTGGCAGCTGTGACGGACTTGTCCACCGCTGGTGCGAGCGCCAGAGAGCACCCCGCTAGAGAGCACCCCGGTCCCTAACCCTCTGCTGCTCCTCTACTGCGCCTCTCCTCGCTTAGGATATCTGCCCTCCCCCGGCGGCAGCTCGCAGTCCGCACCGAACTGGTTCCTGGCATAACCCCCACTCCTTCGCCCTACAAGCGACAGGCGGTGAGAGGCTATCTCCCATGCGTGGTCGAGGCTCGGTGCGCTCTCGACCTGCCTGCCCCTCCCCTCCTTCTGTGCTCTGCTCTGCACCGTCTTACGACCATGGACCGGCGCCGCGGCCACCTCTTCTGGCTATGACTTTGGGTCAGTGGCACCCACACCAGGATGGTCGGCGTGCTTGTCGAGCCCTGCTGAACCTGTCGGTGACGCAGCGACAATATGAGGCGTTGCTCTACCTGGTGTGCGTGGCCTCGACCTCGACCTCGACATCTGCGGCCTCGCCCATGCTTTGGTGTGCAAGCTGTCTAGCGTACCGCGCCGAAGCGACTTGGAGACTTCTCTTATCTCCTATGGGGTAATGAGATTTGTAGCACTCCATGCAATTCGGTGCGGTCGCTTCGCAGCTATGGCAACACCTTCTGGCATCAGCCCTGGCTCTATTCCCCTCTGCCTGCCAGTGTTACTGCAGCTGTCGCTTGACGTCCACACCAGCTACGATCACGGACAACAGCCCTGCAGCTCTATTATAAGGAGGAGACCAGCGCGTTCTAGTACTTATACGCTAGTAACGCAGGAAGGACTGTCTCTCCATATACGAGATCACCGCTACAGGAATACAACGCGATCCGCAGAACTAATGATACATGCTCCACTCCTCGTCTATTTCTTATTCCTGTTCGCCGAGTGATCCTCGGCAACGTCCTCGAGGAAGAAGTAGCTGCCGCTCGCTGTGACTGTGGTCAGAAACTTGCAATAACACCCAACATTAGGACACTTACACTTCTGCTCCCTGTCCTTCACCGAATCGAACTTGTTCACGCGTGGCCGGTAGTTGGTCGGGTCGCGACGGAAAGTGATCTCGAGCGATGCCAAGAACTGGTTCATGCCAGTAAGCAGCGACTGGGGCGGCGTCGCCGTCGCATGGACGGCGGGCTGGCCCTGGAACACGACGACGCGGTCCGCGAGGTAGGTTGCCATGATGAAATCGTGCTCGATGACGAACGCAGTCTTCTTGGAGTGCAGAATGTAGCGCTTGATGACCTTGCTCGCCGTGATACGCTGCTCGGAGTCGAGGAACGAACTGGGCTCGTCGAGCAGGTAGATGTCGGCCGGCTTGCCCAGCGCAAGAACGATAGCAACGCGCTGCAGCTCTCCACCAGAGAGCGTCTGCACCTCCTGGTCGACGATGCTCTCGATGTTCATCGGCTTGACCACGTCCGAGGTGAACTGCGGGTGCATGAACGCGGCCTTGATCTGCTTGAGCAGCAGCATCCGCACGGTCCCAGGGAACTTGGGCGCAATTTTCTGCGGCTTGAGTGAGACGTTATACTTGAGCACCTGGGTCTTGTCGTCGGGCTCGATGGCACCAGCGAGCAGACGGACGAACGTCGTCTTGCCCGTCCCATTCTCGCCCAGCATGACGATGATCTCGGAGTTGGTGAATGTGCCCGCCTCGACGTCCAGCTTGAAATTACCAAGCGATTTGCTCAGCTTCGGGTACTGGTAGTGCCGTGTCCGGTCGAGCAGGACTTCCTCGGCATTCTCGGACAGCTTGAACGTGAGCGCGTCCTCGCGGAAACGCAGATTCTCGGTGGGGATGAAGCCGTCGAGGAAGATGTTGATGCCTTCCCGGACCGAGTAGGGCATGGTGACGACACCGTAGACGGAAGGCTTGCCGTACAAGCAGCAGATGAAGTCGGAGAGGTAATCCAGCACGGACAGATCGTGCTCTACAGCAATGATGTACCTGTCGGCGCCGAGCAGTGACCGGATCATGCGAGCGGCTGTCAGACGCTGACGGATGTCGAGATAAGAGGACGGCTCGTCAAACATGTAGCTGTACGTTCGGTCAGCGGACCCTGGGTAATGATGCAGCTCATACGTACACATCCGCCCTTTGCACGCAGGACATGGCAATCGCGAATCGCTGGAGTTCCCCACCGGAGAGGACACTGATATCCCGATCCAGCACCTCCTTCAGCTCCAGCACCTCCACGATATGGTCCTTGTTGTCCATTTCGAGCTTAGAGTCGAGCATCTGCGAGACAGTCGCGCTGCCCTTCACCGCGCGCGGGATGTGGTCGACATACTGCGGCTTGATGAGCGCCTTCAGGTTGTCCTCCAGCACCTTGGTGAAATAGTTCTGCAGCTCAGAGCCGCGGAAGTACCGCAGGATCTCCTGCCAGTCCGGCGGGTCATCGTAACGCCCCAGGTTCGGCTTGAGCTTGCCAGCCAAGATCTTCAGTGCTGTGCTCTTTCCAATACCGTTCGTGCCAACAAGCCCCAAAACCTGACCGGGTCGCGGTGTCGGCAGTCGATGGAGCTTGAAGGAGTTGGCGGTGTAACGATGGGTGGTCTCAGCCTCGAGGTTGGTGGGAAGGTTGATGATTTGGATGGCTTCGAATGGGCACCTGAGCAGTATTAGAATGATGATCCAAACTGAGCATGTATATCGCGCACTTCTTCACGCAGATACCGCATCCAATACAGAGCACTTCAGAGATGAAGGCGATTTTGTCAGATGGCTTCACTTCAATACAAAGCTTGCCTACACATCAGTCAGTACAAGTAAAATGAAGACCGCCCACTTGGAACATACCCATCTTTACGACCGGACATGACTGCGATCTCCAGTATCAGCATCGACTTCACGCCACGAAGCAAGCCGTCCACACACCTTCTTACACTCCTGTGCGCACCTCTTCGGCTTGCACCTATTGGAGTCAACAATCGCAATACGTGTAATCTTGTCGGCCATCTCTGCTGAGCCTCGAAGTAATGAGAGAAACGCGAGACGTGCGAGAGATGGGTATAGATGATGCCTGGTCGTTGGGCGCGAAAATCTCCGCCCTCCCACAGAGTCAATGCTGGTCAGGCGTGAGTGGCTGTGCTATCGCGTGTGTCATATTGTGAGGGGCCTCGGGACCTGACCAGGGTCCGCCAATTGTGTGCCTTGCAATGGCCAAGAAGGCAACTGCTCCGGCGAAAGATGGCAAGAAACCTGCCAAAGAGGAGAATAAGGACGGGGGTGCAAAGGCATGTATTTGGGACTATTGTGTTCCGAGTTTCAGAGGAATTGACAGGAGTTTCATTGCAGGGCAAAGCAGGCAAGGGTGAGCTGAAGCCCGCCCAGTCTGTCCAGGTCCGGCACATCCTGTGCGAGAAGCAGAGCAAAGCGCTCGAGGCGCTGGCCAAGCTGCAGGCGGGCGAGAAGTTCAACAAGGTGGCTGAGGAGTACTCGGAAGATAAGGCAAAGGCTGGAGGGAGCTTGGGATGGATGACGAGGGGATCGATGGTGGTGCGTCTACTCGAATCCCTAGTGCGATGGGCAAACTGACCAAGGATTCAGGGGGCGTTCCAGGACGCAGCTTTTGAGCTAACTCCATCCTCGACAGACAAGCCCATCATCAGCCCATTGGTGAAGACAAAGTTTGGGTAAGCATTAGCGTGCTTGCCAAGCGAACGTCACTGACCCCTGCTAGATATCACATCATCATGGTCGAAGGCCGCCGCTAAGCACGACGATGGGACGAGGAAGGCACTGCATTAATACCCAAATACCCAATGGCAGGGGGTTCATTGTTGCTATTCCTAGCACGGCTGTTGTACAATTGGATGTATGCATACATAGGGCGTGAATACACTATTCATGCTCTGACGCTTCGATATGACCACCAAGACAAGTTCACGCAAGAGGAACGCAAGTTCGAGAACCCAAATACTCGACACCGAGAAGAGAAACGAAAAGGCGAAAATATGATTAGCGCCCGTGATACCCACGGTCATGATGATAATCGGCTGGGTATTCAGACGGGTATCGGTGCCGCTCCTGCTCCGCAGGCCATGCGGATGTGGGTTGAGAGGGGGGAAGCGCGGAAGGGCGATCGTAGTAGTCGTCCGGCGGCGGTGGACGAGCTTCATAATAACCGGAGGGAACGGGATTATCCGCCACGGGCGGTGTTCGATAACTAGAGTACTCTCGATTGAGAGGAGGGAGGCGACGCGCTTCGTAGCCAGTGCCATAAGGCGCCGGCACTGAGGGTTCCCGATAATGATCATGATAGCGGGGCGAGGGAGCTGAAAGCTGACGATACTCGGCCGAATAGGGGTAGATGTCAGGCCGTCCGGACGGCGGTCGCATGTCAGGCGGTCCAGACGGTCGCCTGTAGAAGTCGGTGGATATCGGGGGTAAAGATCGTTCCGGATAATGGCCGTGACTGAATGGCGGGGGAGAAGGGTGCCGCAGGGCGTAGTCGTCTACAGGGCGAGGTGGCCAACCTTCTCTCGAGGGCAGCGAGCCATATGACACCGGTACACCCACGCGTGCCGGTTCGTACCTGTACTCTCCCGGCACTTCAGGCGTGTAGACCGCCCGTCGGAAGGGGGGATACGCGTCTGCCGGCCGGCCATACTCGGAAGGACGAGAGTGAGACGCGAAGCCGCTCGGGTATGTGCCATATTCCTCACGAGGAGTAGCACGGTAGTCTCCTGTTGGGTCGACCGACGCAGCCCGGGAAGGTCCATAATCCGACCGCCGGTCCTGCCATTCTCGATCCATTGGGATGGGAAAGCGCCCACTCGAGGACCTTGGCTCCAATTCATGAGGCAAGAGCCTCTTCGGCTCGCCGAAGAAGTCGCGCACGCCAGTGTTTGAGCCTATTGACGGTGATCTGGAAGCTTCATCATTCAGCAGATGACTGATAGGCAGCCGGCTCTTGCCAGGAGCAAACCTGTCACCGAACGTGGATGGTGAGTCGAAGGGTAGACTGGAGATGGGAGGCAGCTGATGAAGTGGCTTCGAGGCGCCATATGAACCTGGGTCTGCCGAATATCGTGTCGTTTCGTCGTCGACTGCTGGGGTGAACGCTTCCGTCTTATAGGGCGCTGGCGGAATCGAGGGCAGAACAATGGGTTGATCCATTCGGGGCTGATATTCTGACTTGACTTGTATCGGCGCTACAGATTCCCTCTCAGAATGAGCCTGCCATCGCTGGGGCGTAGACGTGTGAGAGCGATTGACCGGTTCCGGACCAGGATCCGTATCCATCATGGAGTCGCCCGGTAGAGGTGCGGCTTCGGCCCTGGCCCTAGAGGATAATTCCGCGATCGACTCTGCGGTCTGGTGCTGGAAGAAGTTACGGATCTGCGTGGCGGTCTTTGAGCCCACATCAGCTGCGATCCGGCCGTAGTTCGGACCGTGAGACTCGTGGCTGGTGACGGCCGTGAGTTTCTCTTGGACGGACCAGTAACTGGATGTGGCAGACCGCCGACGTGCAGTGCCGGAGTCGACTTCAAGGCCGAGCTTACTACGCTTCGACCGAGGATCATTTGGCGAAGCGTACATGACCCCAGTCGTAGCATAGGAGCCTGTCCCAGGCAAGGGCATGATTGGCAGATCGCTCGCTTTGGTGTCCAAGCGAAGGGTGACATCGGCTGATGCAGGTTCGGTGCTATCAACCTCCATCGGACTGTCTTGGAATTCCACCTCGGGCAGTTGAGTCGTCGCCTGGCCAGGCGATTCGGCATCCGACGTGGTCGTCTCTTCCTCCGCTGGAGGCGTGTCTTCCGCAACCTTCTCCTTCGCTTTCTCCCTTCTTGGCTGCTTTTGTCCCTTCTCCTCTGCAGCCTGAATGTCCGCGACGATTGATCTCCCTTTCCCTTTTCCAGCCTTCCTCCCAGCCTTGCGTTTCCCAGTCGTAGATTTACCGCGGAAGTCGAGTACGCGCTTGTTGAGATAGTAGTACTCGACACATTGGCCCGGTGTCTTGTTCTCCAGACCTTCGGCAATTTCGCCGAACTGCTTCGGAGTCTGGGCATATCGCGCGGCGAACATCTCTTCCTCTTCGGGCGTCCACCGGTCAGGGCTCGCCTTGACACCGTAGAAATCCTCTGGATTCGTGACCAGTTCGTGGGAGATATCCACTTTCGGCGATGCAACTTCTTCCGTGACGATGTCCATGTCCGGAATGTTCGCAGTCGTGTATCGTGACCGGAATGTAGCGTCCTGCGACTCTTCCATTTGGATCTTCTCCAGGATGGCCTCCATCTCCAGATCAGATCGCACAGCATCGCCAAAGAAGACGTTGGCCGCACTGCGCCGACTTGAACGAGTTGGCACAGCGGGACTCTCGACATCTGAGAACAGGAATCCGGTCCCGGGTGTGACAGGTGTCTGTGTAATCTTCTCGAGTGCGAACCGCTTCTTGCGACCTTCCACTATCCGATCAATCCGCTCAGTCTGCATCCTCCATTGTCGATCGAGGTACTTGTATCGGCTCTGCAGGATCTTGACCATCTCCTGGAGTTCCTCAGGGGTACGTCTGATAGGCTCGGCCGGTACGTCGGCCATCTGCTCTTCCACGTCCACACCCATGGTTCCCAGTTGCGGAGCGGGCTTAGTCTCCCCTTCCTCTTCAGCCGCGAGGGAATCTGCAGCAGTGGAAGACCCTGGCAGCATCTCCACGTCTTCCGAGGTTGTCGGGGCATGACCATCTGGCGCATGAATAGACGGCGTTTCGTCCGCTTGAGCGGCAGTCGGAGACACTTCAGACATTGGTGAAAGCTCTTCTGAAGCATTAGCAGGTGATGCGGGCGCTTGTGGCTCTTCACGTTCGACCAAAGGTTCTTCCTGAGCAGGTGAGATTTTCTGCGGAAGGGGGCTCTTGGTGGGCGACGGATGCAATTCCGCGACGGGACGTTCCCGACTCAGCGAACTACGAGCTGCTGGAGACTGTCGACGAGCCGCATCTGGAAAGAGGTTTCGTCGAGGTGGCTCCAGCTCCGGTGATGGTGATACCTCAGAATGTCGAGAGAAAGCCGGAGACACAAAGGTCCGTGGGTCTTCAGGGGAGCTCGCCTGCAGTCGTCTCTTGTGCGGCGTCGTCAGGTCAATGGTAGACGGCGGCGACGGCGTTCTTGATTGCCTCGCTGGTGTCGAGTACGGCTGCTTAACAAACCGATGGCCATTCTGAAAGTAGTCGCCTTTCGGATAGAGCTTGGATGGCGTGGAATACGGCGACGGCTCGCCGTACGGTCGGTCACGTGAGGCAGGACGACGAGCTTCGTACGGTGCTTGCTCGAGCTCATAACCGTTCTGGTGCCCGTTCGGGGAGTGGAGAGGCGGATACGGTAGTGGACCTCCGTATAATCCATTCGAAGGTGGCGGGTACCGTGCTCTTACGGGAGACACTAGCCTCTCACGGTCGTCGTAACCTTCCCGCTCGTAGCCGTTCGGAAGACCGTTCGACGCCCGATCGTCCGGCCATCCGTTCGCGCCATACCCTCTTGATGCCGGACGCTCCTTCTCCGGCCAGCGCCGTTCATCCAGCCCGCTTTCTCGTCTATCCCTCCGCTCGTCGTACACCACACCCTCCACAGGCGGCCACCGCGCCTTGGTGTATCCCGCCTCCGGATCTCGGTGCGACTTGTTCATCTCCCAAGTGCGCGGCGACACGCCTTCTCGCGGTGAGCGGACATCGGTGCGAGGCGAGCGGGAGGCGTAGTTGGAGGGACCGGCCTCGTCGATCGAGTGTAAGCTTCGGGGATGGCGCGTCGGTGACGACGGGTATCGGTCCTAGAGACACGAGACAACGGAGTGAGTTACGGTGCACTTTCACTCTACAAGTCACCCGAACGCACCTTCCGAGGACCAAAGGCCGCTGCTGGCGTCGTTTCATCGTCGTACGAGGGTCGTCTCCTCGGCTGAGACGGGCTGATCTCACGGTCGGGGGCAGGCGGAGACCGTGTGGAAGAGCTCGTCCCCGGTAGACGACCATCGTCCATACGGCACTAAGATGTTGGACAGTGCTGCTGGCCCCAGCGCGCCAGATCTGGATCTTGTTCGAAGGAAGGGGAGGGTGGCGAGCTGTCGATTTGCGCAGGCGCTGTTTTTGGCAGTTGGGGGCGTTGTTGGGGGTGGGAAGGGGGCGAAAGAGAGGTCCGTCGCTGAAAATGGAGGAAGCGGCAGGACACGATACGGAGGCAGAGGCCGCACCAGCCCACGGAGCCATCCGCCCTCCTCCGCGCGGCGGGGTCTAAACTTCCGCTGCCGGCCATCTGCCCCCGCTGCGTCTCTCCTGCCTCGGGCTGCGGCTCGCCCCGAGTCCCCACCATACTGTACACTATCTACACCGGCCAGAGCGTGCGGCACAGCTCACTCCGTCTTCTGCTTATTAGCAGCAGCGCGCCGCCGCTCCCGCGCAGCCTTGATCTCGCGCACCAGGGCAACAATAAGTGGTACAGCCACAGGGGCGAAGAGCGGCGTGTAGACGGCGTACTTGTGCTCGGTGGGGTAGTAGAGCAGGCCGATCATGCCAGGGTTGAAGAAGGCTTTGGAGGAGAGGGTGAAGGCGTCGATGGAGTGCGCGAGGATTTGAGAGAGTGAGGATGAGGACGCGGCCGGCGTCGTCTAGGCGATAGGATAATGTCGCATCAGAGTCAGACGGTGTCACATCAGAAGCTGACTCACCGCGTCCAGCGCTGCGAGGGCGCCGTCCACCTGCCCGAGCACGTCCTGCCCGACAGGCATGTTCTCGATCTGATTCACGAGGCTGACGATGCTCCGCAGCGCGTCTGCGCTGTTGCGGACGTTCTCGAGTGCGCGGCGGCGCTTGAGCGCGTCCAGCTGCCAGGGCGTGATGGGTGATTTGTGCTGCCAGGCTGAGGTGACGACCTGAGGCGGGAACTGCGGTACGCCCAGCAGGGCCGATAGCTGAGACCGGAATACCTTGAACGGCCCCGCGAGGTCGTGCGCAGAAAGGAGCGTGTTGGGAGCTCCCTCGTGGTGCCCAGAAGGGTTGTGGATGACCACCCCACCCCATTGCGGGAGGATGAACGAGTCGTTGCGCTGCAGGCGCAGCCGGGTCTCGGTATACAATGGCCGGCGGTCGGCAGAGGGCACGAAGAGGATGAAATGCAGCACAGGGTCGTTCGACACGCCCGACGCTAGCCGCACACCGCGTCAGCATCCGTCTTCCAAGAAACAGTATTACACCCACTTAAAGTCCACTCGGCCGAATTGACAAACACGGACATCTGTTCCTCCGACAGGCGCCAGCTCTCCACGCCGTCGTCGTCAGAGAGTGGGCCTAAGGGGTCGAACGTCAGCCCGCCGAAGTACTGCACCTGGCTCTCGATGGTGAAGTTGTGCAGGGCGCTGAGCTGCGCCAGCGTGGGGCGTATGTATTCTGCCAACCCCATCAGCACCCGTGACCAAAAATAGTGGGAGGAAGTAGCCGTACGGGACAAAGCCTGCTGGATCTCCCACCCTACCGCGGCTCCGCCCACAGAAGCGTCCTCGTTCAGCAGCGTAAACGCAAGCCGGTACGTAGGCGAGTATTGGGCGATGCGCGACTCGGCGGCGGGCGGGTGCAGCCGGGAGTTCGAGTAGGGAGCGAGGAGATCGCGCAGTGTGTCACCGACGGAGTGCGGGAGGTCTACATGCGGCCCAAGCGTGAGCTCAGCCAACAGCGAACGTAATATGCACACACCTGTGCCATCCCGTGCGCCTATGAGCAAGTGCCGGCCGCACGAAGCGAACATAGGGTAGGCATCCTGCGTCCGGAAGTGCAGGCGGTACGAGTCCTCCTCCTCCCCGCTCGCCGCATCCGTACAGGGGTCCCCCGGATCCTCCCCCGCAGAAATGGCGATGTCGAATGCCAACGGTGGGAGCTCGCCGCTGCTGCCCTGGCGGAGCCTCGCGAGGTCCTCCACCAGCTTGCGGGGGTACGTCCTGCTCAGCTCCAGGTCGCCGATGTCCCCCAGGTCCACGTCGATCTTGATCGGAAACTGCACCTGCCGTAATGTCACCACGCGCTCCTGTGGATTTTTTCTGAATTGAGATGCAGAACATACCTCCCTCTGGCCCAGCAGGTCGATCCGCTCGGTCGGCAGCGGGAGCCGCTCGATGCTCGTCATGTAGTACCAGACGGGGAAGACGAGGAGGACGACGATCCAGTAGCTGGCGACGATCGCCCGCCTAGTCGAGTCCTCATGCACCGGGTGAGCGAGGCTGAGCCCGAGCACATCTTCCCCCCTCTCCTTCGCCTCTCCCTCCAGCAGCGGGGTATGCACAGCGGCCATAGCGCGGTCTCCTCTCTCCTCTCGGTGCGGGTATGGGAACTGCGATGTATCGGTGGCCCTTGTGAGCGATGCGGGGTGTGCGCTGAGGAATGAAGCAAGTTGTTGCAGGACTCTCACTCGCGGGCAGGCGCGGATGCACTTGCTGAGACCGTGCGCGCCAGGGTGCGGTGCCAGGCAAGGGTTCTCCGGAAGCCGCGTCTGTCGTCACCGCTCGCTGGGTGCCGAGCGTGCCGCGGGAGGAGGGTTGCCCGATTCGGGAGGTTGCTGTCGAAAGCCGCTGCGATCCCTCTTCGTTGGTGGGTGCTGGCGAGCATGCCGCAGCTTGGAGCTGGTTGATGATGATAACAAGTATATAAACCTCACATCGTTGTCCTGGACCGGCACGCTCTCTCGCTTGAATTCGCCCCCTTGGAGCCTCCCCGAGCCCCTGTATACCACCAGCACATTCCCGTGCGTTCCCATCGGGCGACATTACGATCCTCCCACGTCCTGACTCTCAGAAGCACGCACACCACTCTGAGCGATGGCACCCATCGACCTCTCCCCAAGCAAGAAGCCGTACAACGTGCTCGTCACGGGCTTCGGCGTGCGTTCTCTCTTTCCAGCTTACATACTGTACATCGACTCATCATACTGGCCCCTCCCAGCCGTTCGGCGACTACGAGCACAACCCCTCCTGGCTCGGCGTCCAGCCGCTGAGCAACACCGTCCTCCCGACCCCAACACACAACATCAGCTTCACCTGCTTCCGCGTGCCCACCTCGTACGCGGCGATCCTCCGCCTCATCCCGGGGGTGCACGCGCGCCCGCCCCGCCTGCCGGCCACGCAGTACCCCGCCACGCCGAGCAACAAGAAGCCGCCGTATGACGCGAGTGACCCGGCGCCGCAGCCGCTCCCCGAGGCCCCGGAGGGCGGGTACGACCTCGTCATCCACGTGGGGGCAGGCATGCCGGGCGCGCTGGCGCTCGAGGCGCAGGGGCACAAGACGGGCTACCGCATCCCGGACTGGGAGGGCGAGCTCCCGCCCGTCGTCGCCTCCCCTCCGCAGCCGCCCCATGCTCCCTCTCCCTCCTCCTCAGCCACAGCCCCCACCGCAGCCGAGTGGTCAGAGATGCTCCGCCTAGGCCTGGGAAGGTTCATGGGGCAGCAGCCCGAGAAGCGCGGGTTCGGAGTGGGGTACGAGGGGTTTGACGAGATCCTCAAGACACAGGGGAACGTCCCCGGGCTGGTGGAGTATATGAAGATCTGCGGGTTTACCGTGCGTCCTGTCTCTTGTCTTGTCCCTTGGCCCGCTGCTCTCCCTGGTCTCTTCGTCCTCACCTTCTGTTTCCGTTTCCGGAGAGCGCCGAGCTGAACCCTCCTAGAACTCCCGCGTCTCCACCGACGCAGGGCACTACTGCTGCGACTTCATCTACTACTGCTCCCTCGCCGAGTCCGTCCGCCGCGGCGCAGGCAAGGGCAGCAAGGTGCAGTTCATGCACATCCCGCCTCCTGGCAAGCCGTACGGGCTCGAGGCTGTCACCGAGGCCGTCAAGTGCATCGCGATGTTCTATAGTATGGAGGGGTGAGGCCATTGGGTGGGGGTTCGGAATATGTACGTACAGTAGTAGCAGGCCACGAGCGTCGCGCTGGAATGGGAGAGATTATCGACTCTATAGCATTACGCTCCTCCGCGCGCCCCCAGGTTTGCCTACAACAATGGACAGGGTGATTTTTGGTGAAAAGCTCGGTCAAAGTGATAAAGTGACGAATGGCGAATGACGAACGGGGAAGGAGGAAGGGGGAAGGAGGAAGGGGGTATGTACCGGAACATGACAAGTGTCTTCCAAGAGTGAACAAGGTGAGGAACGGGGGGGCTGGACGGCCCAGACTGCCGGGATTAGAAGGAGAGTAGAGCGGAAGGAAAGGCAAGGGGAGTGGGCTATACGAACTGCACGGCGAGCACGAGCGCGGCGAGCAGGGCCGCCAACGTCCCGGACGCCCACATTGCGCGCCCGTGCGCCGCGCTCGGCAGCGCGACATAGTCTGCGTAGCCCTCGCCGCACGTCTGCCGGGCCTTGTCCGCGGCGCCCGGGTACGTCTGGCTGATGAGCAGGCTGCTGTCGTTGGCGTACAGGCCGTACGTGCCGAGCAGCTGCTGCGTGCACGCGCTGCACGTCGGGGCGGTCGCGTTGGGGAGGGGGATGCCGAGGGCCGCGACCCAGAAGTAGAGGTCGTTCGGGAGCAGGCTGGCGACGGCCTCGACGTAGCAGTAGGCGTGCGTGGCTGCGTTCACCAGGCACCCGGCCGCCCGCATCATCCGGTAGGAGCGGAACCCCTCGAGCGCGGTCACGGCAAGCGCTTCCTGCGCGGCGATGTCGGCGCCGCAGTTGCCGTCCTGGGCGATCTGCGCCGCGTGCCAGTCCATCACCTCGCCGCACGCGGCGGCGCTCATGTCCGTCGCGCAGGTCCCGCCGACGATGGCGGTGAGCTGGGTGAGGTTGGCCTGCGCGGCCTGGAACTGCTGCGAGCTGCTCATGAGCATGCCGAAGGGGCGGCAGGCGCGGAACGTGACGTTCTGGATGAACGTGTTGAAGAAGTTTACGCAGGAGGGCGTGGTCACGTTGAGCGAGATGGAGATGTCGAACGGGGCGGGGAAGGGCGTGGGGACGGGCAGCGCGGGAGAGGGCACGGAGGGCGGGGCGGTGTACACCGCGAGGGCGGCCGTGCCGGAGAGGAGGTTGCTCGAGGTGGACGTGCCGCTGCTGCTGGAGGTGCTGGTCCCCGAGTTGGAGAGGGAAGTGGGCGTGCCTTGCCGGTACACGAGCTCCTCGTGGTGCGCCCTCCTCAGCCTCCTCGCCTGCGCATGCTCCCCATGCTCCGCCTCCAACCCCATCGCCCCACCAGCCAGTGTAGGACGCGGTGCCTCCGGGCCGCCGTGACTGCCGGGGCCAGTGGGAAGCCAAGGAGAAAGCGCGTGCAGCGTCGAGCGCCGGGCGGAGACGGCGATGACGGCCAGGACGATGGCGGCGAGGAGGACGGGGAGGTAGCGTTTCCTTTTTTTCTGCTTCTGACCGGTGTGCGTACCCTGCGGGCTCTGCAGGTTCTTGGTACTTGCGGTGCTTGGGGAGGAGGAGGTAGGGAAGGAGATGGCGAACCCGGGGTGCTCGGGCGGGGAGGAGGGAGGGGTGAGCAGTCCTTCGCCCGCAGTGGAGGAGGTGCTCGCTTTGGGCTCGGCGAGCGCGGGGGAGAAATGTGAGCCCGGGAGGGGCGAAGGCGGAGGGGTGAACATCTTGCTGTTGAGCTATAGACCCGAGGTTGAGGTTGAGGTTGAAGTTGAAGCTGAAATTGAAGGGAGGATTGGAGGGTGGTATAAGAGCCAAAGGGTATTAAGAGCTGGAGCTGGAGGTGGGTAGGATAGGTGTTGGTGTAGGGTGGATTGTAGGGATACAACGAGCGTGGGTATTAAGGAGCGGGGTGGGAGTGAGCGACGGGCTGTTGGGCGTGGCACAGGAAGGGGTGAGGTCGTCGGGCGCGGCTGTGAGATGGGTCTGGCAGTGAGGGAGGGGGGGCGTAAGTGATGTGAGGTGGGCCGAGGAGGGGGGAGGTGGGGGGAAGGACAAAGGAGAGAAGCTGCGGTGCGAGGGGTGACCGCGGGCGATGAGCCGCTCTGGGCACCGGCGCGGGCAGGCTGTCAATTCCAACAATCTCCCCGAGGGTCTCTGTTCTGCCAATCAAGGTGCATACCGCGGCGGCACCATTCCGATCTCATTATTCTCTGCCATGTCCAGTTCCTGCCTGCCTGTTATCATCCTTTCGACATAGATACAACGGCAGCGCAGCGCAGCTTTTCCCAGCCCACTCTCATAGCGGGCTTCTGATGTCCGACGCCACACCCCCCGGCCGGTGTTCTACAAGAAGGGCAGGAAGCGCCCCTCAAGCGGGACACATTCCAATTCCTGCATTCCAGGGACCCTTTCCGTTCTCCTTCGATCATATGTTCCTTGGGCCTGAGCCGCGCACCTGGGGGGGATTGCTCCCGCGCGTTTGGGCCACAACTGAACTTTGCAGAGGACCATCCATCGCCAGCTGGGCAGTTGATGACCTTGCAACTCGTATGAGACCTTGGCACATCCATCATCTTCGTGTGTAGGCCTGCGATGCACAACGGCCAGCGCAACGGCAAGAGCAACAGTAACAGTAACAGTAGCCAGCGCCCACACGCGCACGTCGTCATCGCCCATCGACACGTCCCGTCCAGTCCGAGGCTGCTTCCCGCATGCCACCCCGACCCGCCGGGATCAGCTCGGTTCCGCGTCCCGCTGAAACATCAAAACAACACCGTAAGGTACTTACTGTAGTTAGTTGATATCTGTTCGGTTCCGTTTCGCGGCGCGTTGACGTATGTATGTATGTATGTGTTGCAGTTCAGTTCAGTCCGGTTCGGTACGGCTCGGTTCGGTTTACTCATCCTGGGCCGGGCTCGCCGACGGATCGAATGCATTCATTCCCCCCCGGCGGAGGGCGTGTTTCGGAGCATTGGATGGAATTCATGACTACAGTACTTACTCTGACTGGACCGCGTCGACTCATCGCCAGGCGTCGGGTCGCCCGGGACGCCACCTACTGTATTATATTTACTTATGGCTCGCCCGCCAAGAAAGGCCGAAGATGCACTCCATGCCGGCCGGCCCCAGAGTTCTGGTCACGTATACAAGTCGGGTGTCTCCCCGGTGCCGATGGGCATCGATAGCGGAGCCGTCATCATGCCTACAGCCAAGAGTGGTTGTCTGCGAGGTAGTTGTCCAGAGATGAGTTGGTTTCTAAATGGGTAATACACAATGGTGCTTGATCGGTGTACAATGCGCCTCTCTTTTCTTTTCTTTCTTTTCTTTCTTTTCTTTGCTCTGCTTTCCCGTCTCATAGCCATCCCGCCCGCCCTCGGCCCATCCTCACCACCAATCCCAGTCAAGCTGCCCAACCCTCCTCAGACCACCGCAGCGCAGCGGCTCACTCCACATCCCTCTCATAGAACATACAGCCCACGCTCTCCAGCCACCTGACCCTGCCGATGACCTCTCTCCCTTCTTGTCCCCCGTCCCTCGGCCCCGCCCCCGCCCCTGCGTCTGTCCCTCCGCCTACCCCTGTCCCATCCGCCGCCAGGGAGCCCACCGGCTCCCAGCTCGTCGCGTACTCCACCACTCGGGCGAACTGTGCATCCGTCAGGTGCCGGTGTGGATCGGAGACCTGGCGAAGGATGAGGAGGTGCAGTTCCGGCGGGAGGGTTAGGAAGGGCGGTATGTGGGAGGAGCTGGAGCCGGCAGGGGACGGGGGAGGCAGGGCGTGCAGCAGGATGCGGCCGTAATACATAGCTTTCCGCGCAGCTACGCGTGCTACTCGTCGTTAGCCACCGCACGAGAAGGCGAGCGAGGCAGGAGGACGGCGTACTATACACTTTGAGCATGGAATTTCTCATCAGCGCCGCACTGAGCTTGTTCGTCCACCCCCTCGCGCCCGTCGGGCTCTCCTCTTCCCCCTCGACACTGTTCGCGTCCAGCTCCAGGACCTGGAGCGCGGAGATGTGCTGCTCTACGCAGCTTATGATCGCTTGGACTCCTGCGTACCCCAGGGAATTGGCGTTCAGCGTTAGGAGGTCGAGCCGCTTCGAGGCGGGCGAGGAGAGGAAGGAGGTGAGCACGGGCACGGAGAGGGCGGTCAGGCCGAGCATGGACATGTGCAGGGAGCGCAGCTTGGGCGCGGAGAGGAGCGGTAGGAAGTGAAGGAGGAAGTGGTCCCCTACGTTGTTTGATGAGAGGGAGAGGTGGCGCAGCGAGGAGTGATTCAGCGCGTCGACGAAGAGCGTTACCGCCGTTTCGTCACCCTTGGATGGCCTTTCAGCAAGCAGGAAACAATGAGAGTAGAATAATGCCCACATGGAATTGATTCTGCGAGATTGTCAGCTTATCGGGGCAGAAAAGGAGGCAGTGATATACGTACCCCATTGAGATACAGCCTCTCTAGGCTCGTGTTTCCCTTGAGATACTGGGCGATCCCCTTGAGCCCCTCATCGCCAATCTCGCACCCGTTCATCTGGATCTCAACAATCCTCGCCTCGCACTGCCTGCTCAGCAGGTGGAAGAGCATCCTCGTCCCGCCGTCGCCGAGCCGATTGTGGCTCAGCATCAGGTGCGTCGTCTCGCCCGTGACGGCGGCCATGATGCGCGTTGCGCCATAGCCGCCGTTGAGGCCGCGGTCGAGGAGCATGACGTGCGACCGGGAGGGCGCGAGGAACTCGGGCGCTGCACTCATCTGGTCTGATAAGGTGAGTTTTGAGCGGATGTCGGGGGAGAGGTGAAGGTGCTGCGGCTGCATGTCCACTCCGCACGTCGCCGGGTGAGGGTCCGGGTCGTGCGCACTCGGAGGTGACGTGATGACCCGGCTTAGTCAGCTGGCGAACCCTTGACTTTCACGCGGGGCGGACCCAGAAACTTCACGACTTGATGAAGGCGAACTACCAGGTGAGCATAGGATCGGGCCATGTCATTGTTATGACTGACAAATAGAGCAGTTCAGCAACCTCTGCGGGACCGTATACCGTCAGGGGAACATTGTGTTTACCCCGGATGGAAACTGCATCTTGAGCCCCGTCGGAAATCGCGTGTCGGTCTTCGACCTCGTCAAGTAATTTTCTGCCCTTTATAAGTTTGCAATGTTTGGCTAATGCATTGCGTAGAAACACTTCCAGGACATTCTCTTTCGAGAACAGGAAGAACATATCTGTGATTGCGCTCAGTCCAGATTCGAATCTGCTCATCTCTGTTGACGAAGGTAGAGAAAATCTGTGCCAGGCCAGGATAGTGCTGAACACTCTCTAGATGGCCGCGCTCTGCTCATCAACTTCCGGCGCGGCACCGTCCTGCACCACTTCAACTTTAAAAAGCCCGTGGACGACATCAAGTTCTCCCCGGACGGGCGGTATATTGCCGTGACGCACGACTCACACACGCAGGTGTGGAAGACGCCCAACCACCTTCTGCGCGAGTTTGCCCCGTTCGAGCTGCACCGCGAGTACACGGGACACCATGATAAGGTGCTGAGCATCGAGTGGTCGGGTGACTCGAAGTACTTTATTACGACGTCACGGGATATGACCGCGAGGCTGTATACTATCGACCCCGTGGAAGGCTTCAGACCGAGGACGTTCGCGGGTCATCGCGATCCCGTGATCCGCGCGTTCTTCTCGGCCGACCACAAGACGGTACGCCGCTTCTCCGGATATCATACTATATGCTCACATCTTGTCTCAGATATACACAGTCAGCGACCATGGTGCGATCTTCACCTGGCAGGGCAAGTCAGACAATAACGCAGACGAGGACGATGACATGTCCGATGCGGGCACCTCTTCATCCACCCTAGCCGAGCCGATCATGGCCGATATCCGCTGGGGCATCGCCGCAAAGCACTTCCATAACCTCGACCATCACACCCGCGTCGTCACGGCGACGTTTCACGCCGCCTCGAACCTCCTCATTCTCGGCTTTTCCAATGGCGTCTTCGGTCTCTGGGAGATGCCGGACTTCACGAACGTCCACATGCTCAGTATCTCCCAAGAGCGCATCTCCAGCCTGGCGATCAACGCCTCCGGCGAGTGGCTCGCCTTCGGGGCCAGCAAGCTCGGTCAGCTGCTCGTCTGGGAGTGGCAGAGCGAGAGCTACGTGCTCAAGCAGCAGGGCCACTACTTCGACATGAACACGCTGACCTACTCGAGCGATGGGCAGTATATCGCCACCGGTGGGGACGACGGCAAGGTCAAGGTGTGGAACGCCAAATCCGGCTTCTGCTTCGTCACCTTCTCGGAGCATACATCGGCAGTGTCGGTCGTGGAGTTTGCGAAACAAGGACAAGTGCTCTTCACCGCATCGCTGGACGGGACCGTGCGCGCGTTCGACCTGATCCGGTACCGCAACTTCCGGACGTTCACCTCTCCCACCCCAGTCCAGTTCTCGAGCTTGGCAGTAGACCCGAGCGGCGAGGTTGTCGCCGCCGGCTCGCAGGACAACTTTGAGATCTACATGTGGAGCGTGCAGACGGGCAAGCTCATCGACGTGTTCACAGGCCACCAGGGCCCCGTGTGCTCGCTCGCCTTCTCGCCGACGGGCAACCAGCTCGCGAGCGGCTCGTGGGATAAGAGCGTCCGGCTGTGGGATCTGTACGGGCGATCCAGGGCCGTCGAACCGTTCCAGATGAGCGCGGACGTGCTGGCTGTTGCGTATCGGCCGGATGGGAAGGAGCTCGCTGCGTCCACGCTGGATGGGCAGATCACCTTTTTCAACGTGGCGGATGGCAAGCAGACCGGGTTAATTGAGGGTAGGCGCGATATCTCCGGTGGTCGGCGTGCCGACGATCGGATGACGGCGTCGAACAATTCAGGCAGCAAGTACTTCAACAGCCTCACATATACCGCCGATGGCGCGAATATCCTTGCCGGCGGGAACAGCAAGTACGTCGTGCTGTACGATGTGGCCGACCGAGTAATGGTCACCAAGTACCAAATATCACAAAACCTGTCGCTCGAGGGGACGGAAGAGTTCTTGGACAGTCGGAAGATTACCGAGGCCGGAAACGTGGACCTGATCGACCGGCAGGGCGACGCCAGTGATCTGGACGACCGGCAGGATCCTCGTTTGCCGGGCGCGCAACGCGGCGACCTCGGCAAGCGCCGATATCGGCAAGAAGCGCGGACAAAATGCATTCGATTCTCGCCCACGGGGCGAAGCTGGGCCGCTGCCTCGACGGAAGGCCTGCTCATCTACTCCACCGACGATGGCATTACCTTCGATCCGTTTGATCTCGACATCGAGTTAACGCCTCAATCGCTCTTGGAAGTCTTGGCACAGCGCGAATTCCTGAAAGCACTCGTGATGGCCTTCCGATTGAACGAAAAACCTCTCATTCAACGAGTGTATGAGTCGATCCCTCCTTCTGATGCCCGACTGCTGGCACGACAACTCCCAGTGGTTTATGTGCCAGCCATGTTGCGATTTGTGGCCGATCACATTGAGCACAGCCCGCACATGGAGTTTGATCTTGTATGGGTGAATGCCGTTCTTGCAGCTCATGGCCGGACCCTACGCGACCATTCAAACGAGTACGCGAGCGTGTTCCGAGCCATGCACAAGGGAATCAGCGACTTTGAGCGGATGATCGGGAAGCTGTACGTCTTGTTTGAGTTTCGTTGTGATCAGTACTGAGTCATACCCAGATGCGATGACAACATGTTCACTCTGCAGTATATCATTGACCAATCACATACCAAGAACGCGGGTCTCGCCAGCGGCCCGATCGGAGTGACCGATATAGAGATGATTGACGAGGTGTCTTCCGTTGCATAGGGGTTCGGGCGTGACGTTCATTAGTACATTGTACATCATTTACATTAATGCATTGTATAATCCGCAGCGAGAGATGCCATGAACACTCATGGCTTCGCCGTTGAACCAGGATTGGTTGGCAACTGTGCATCTGAGGGAGCCACCTTTACCGCAGACGCGGCGTTCGTGCCTATTGCAGCGTCCGGGTGAGGGGGAGGATTCGCGCCCTCTATCTTCTCATACCCTGGCTATTCGTCAGAGCAGCTCCCAAGACCAGATGCGAACAAATGCGTACACTCTTTCTTCTCTGTCGGTCGCAGTCCCCTCTGCGCCATGGCTTTCCTCCGCGCATCGATTTCAGTTTTGGCGTAGTAGAAGGCACCGCCGCCTGCAATGAGCAGGGCTGCCCAGCCAATCATCCTTGATTAATAGGTTAGGAATCTGACATCCATAGTTCATCTATAGGACGTACATGGACTGAGGTGTGTTCATGCTGAGCCAACAACACCCAAGGTCGGACGAGTAGGAGATGCTGCCAACTTTCTGTGTGGGAGGCACTGGACCCTGCTCGGCGAGGTTCGGCAGGACTCCGGCACGAGGGTTGCTTCCGAGAATGTGAAAAGACCCAACCTTGCCACTTGACGACGATTGATGGCCATCCTACTTCATCGATGCACATTGCGGCTTCTCAGAGAGCCACTCCCTAGTAAGGAGACTACTATGTTCAGAAGCGAAGTAGTGCATTGGAGAGTCAACCCTATCGATACAGGAAGTGATGCGACAAATAGGATGAACAATGCGTAAGCTACAGCGATCTAATTGAGAGAGAGAAATGATTCAGACAGGTGCGAGATCATGGGGTGGTATACATCCATAAGGAAAGATAACATAGGCTCTGGAATGACTTTTGTCGCCTCTGTTTTGGGTCTGAGCGCTATTGGGAAGTCGGGTAGCACTCTGCGTTCGGATAGGGAAAATCGTCGTCAGGCAACGGGGCAGACAAGCTCAGGGTCGACAGGCGGTTGGCACGAGCTTGCCATAGCTGTCTATTCTGTAAACCGAACCGGACGAAATAGTCCATTTCTAAAGAATATTCTCAGTGAGTTTGCATGGAGACCGAATTGCTTGGCACTCACTCGGTAAGATCCGTTGAAGGACCTGGAAGAGAGGCAAGGTTGCCTGGTCTAAGAATCCGACCTGACCTTTCGCCTGCTTCAACTGGTACTCTACGGTTCGCAGAGAGGGCCAGACAGCTTGCGTTCTGGGCAAGTGAAGAGCGGCCTCAAGAAGAGCTTGGTTGGACCATTCTCGGATCAAGGCGGATGACCACTGCACACCGGTTGCGAAAGGCCGTACCTGGGAATGGTTGTCAAGAAACCTGAGCACAATTCTGGATGAGTCCACTCACTGGATTTGATATGTCAGCCGCATGCAACACCGCTTGACATATCAGCACTTTATGCTGATATTGTTCTCTGGAGCCCTTGGGCACATGGACCGGGTTGAATTCCTCGTTGAACTTTCCCATGTAATGGGCGTGGACTTGCATGTCGGTGGACATGATCACGCTCCGCATTAGCTCTTCTGCATCCGGGTCACTCAGCACCAGACCAAGGCCATGGGCCCGTAGAGTCTGATCCAGAAGAGTGGAGTGCAACGTCTCGAGTGGCGATCCACGTACGAGTGCCGTGATGGGAGCGCGAGCGTTTCCCTATCCAGATGAGTCAGCACAAAGCCAGTGGAAGGCCCGGGGACAAATGCAACTTACGAGACACTGTGCACTTATCCCTGGATGGCCGACATCATGGCCAACGGCTGCAAGGAGGAACGCCAGGACCTCGATCGGCCGCAACCCAAAGTAAGCGTCGCCTAGGAGGAGAGGGCTGGGTCTCCAAGGCATTGATGGCCCATAGCCGATTGACGCCTGCTCCACGGACCAAGGCGCCCCTGGATCGAACTTCAAAAGTCGCAAAGGCGGTACAACTTCCGGCTGCAAAAAGGTGTATGCCACCTGGAGTACGTCGACAGCGTGCGCAAAGTTATGGTAGGGGTTGCCAGGATACAGAAAGCGCAGAGTATGTAGAAAGCGGCGTATATCGTCTGCGGTACTGTCAACATGATCCGTCAAACTAGTGGCCTTTACTCACTCATAAGCCCCAGGCCATTCAGTTCTGGTATGTTCAGAGCGGATTCGAAGATCAGGCATGCGCAATGGTATGCATCGACGGGCGAAAGGGTCAGCGAGGTGAAGGACCAGTCACATATGAGATCGATCAGTTTTTCCCGGAGTTCTGCATCGGGTTCCGGTGGAAGGCTGTTAGTTGGAAGGGATAAGCGACAGGTTTCAATCCTAGCAGATTCACTGACAGTGTGTTTTGGATGATGGGATGCTCGGTCCGGGCAAAAACGGCCGGCAGCATTGTGCGAAATCTATCAAAACCACTGAGTCGTATATGGAAATAGAAGGAGTAGAAACGTACTCGTATTCTCCGCCCGCGATAGGTTGCTGCCAGCCGCCAAAATTCCACCCCTGCGGGGATGATGGAGTGCTGTAAGAAGACATTTGTGCTACTGAGGAAGAGGAGCGTTGGGCCGACGCCAACGCCCACTTATATACATCCATGCTCTCTAGCTTCCCAGTTGGGAATAGGAGGTCGAGCGACCGAGCAAAGGGAGAACCAGCGGCGCAAGGGTTCGATACTCGGGGTTCTGACGCCCGGGCCTTTGGCCAAAACAAAAGGTCGCGGAGGTAAGAAGGACAAGGAATGGCGAAAAAGACGCCGCCATCCGGCGCGCCGCGTGCTAGGGCCGTTCGGCACTTCGGCACTTAGCTTTCTTGGTTGCGTGCGGTGCATCAGGCGGATCGACAAAAGGATAAGATGGACCAACATGGGACCTTGATTGGCAGATAGCGTGGCTCTGGCCCTGTCTGGCCCTGACTGGGGGAAGGAGTTAGAACGGTGCGGCCGGAAGGAACGGCTAATGACCAGTTAGCACGTGTCTACACGTGGCGTTTGCATGGCAATTTATGGGCGGGAGATGGCCGATCTCTTCTTTGTTCTCTTTGCACCACGTCACACCAACGTCAATCCGTATTATGCTGTACCACTCATATTCGACTCTGTCTGTGGTCACAGTGCTGTTGCTCAACCCTGGATCGTACGCTCCTCCGTTGATATGACTGCTGAGCATGCATATGCCACCTCCAAATTTTCCACGGTCTCTCCGTTTGCGCCACTAGCTCGCCGCACGAATTCCCAGAGAGTCGGAGCACCCGTTCCACCATCTTGGCTACCGATATCGCGATTGTCATCATTATTGTCCCCTTACCTCCCAACGGTGGGGAAATGCAACGGTTTAGCCTTGTTTAGTCCGCGGCCAAGGCTATCCCGCGCGGCACATCCAGCGGGCCGTTCGGCCATTCGTCAATCTCAGCGATACGATTGCCTCTCGGCAGCTCGGCCGAGGACTTATCCCGGGCAGGCTAGGCTTTTCAATGTTCGCTATCATCTAGGGCGCTTGCTGCTCATGATATTATCGGTGCATCCACGAATATGCTCGAAAGCGCCAGTCAGCCTGGCATCAACGCTCCGTCTCCGCCGTGTCGGTGGTAGATCGGAGTCACTGTGACCAGGTGGGTTTGAATGTCCATATGGCCAAGTCGCCTCCTGTGTGGCATCGTGCAACTGAGTATCTTCCAGTGGTGGCACCACGGGCTTGGCACCACACGCTGTACCGCCGGGTCGACTCGCTCGATTTGTCTGCTGATACTCTCTGTTTCAGATCAAAGAGAGAGTTGCCTCTATCCCGTGCCAGCCGAGAGCCATGGACAAGTTCCATTGTCTGACCTTTGGGTTGAATGTGGTAGCGGGGACTGCGCGACCGGTCCTGTGATTCCTCCGTTCATCGTCGTGCTGCCACCCTCTCTCCCAAAGTTCGGACAACGGCGATGGAGGTATAGTGACATCTGCTGTGTGCCTGACCATACTCCGGTCCCATGGAGACATACATCTCGCAAGAGAGGCCAATTTCCCAGACAGCTGAAAGGCAAATGTATCACCATCCCCATGGCACGGCCGGCCCCGAACGAGATTACTTTGCCCATACTCGGGGTGCATCCACTTTGGAAGAGGAGCTGTCTGTACTCAAGCCAATTACCAAAACGGATTCGGTTCCGCAATGTGATGCCACCGTGGGCCGCATTACACGACAGGGACTCTGCGGGACCGCAATGGTCAGGGAGCATCCTCGTCGCCGTTGTCGCCATGTCCCCACACCGACTCCCACTCCGCTCCGGAGTATCGTTCAACTCAAGCGAGAGTTACTCAGTGTCTCGATTCGGCGGGTTGAAGAACATGAGGAATCGGAGCCGGTTTGCACTTGGTCCGTGTATCAAGGGCCATTCTAAGGGCACGGACGTCATTGCGGACTCAGGAGTTGGCGGACCCTTTGGACCCCGGCGGTTGTGGTCCCTTTCCCGCTCACCGCCTCATTGCTCCCGCCCTCTGCCTTCACAGGGCTGTACCACCACCGCCATGCCACAGCAGCGCCATGCAGGCGATGCTGCAGTGCCCGTTTCCACCTCCGTCGGAACGTCAAGATGGTGTAACGGCGACTTGGCTGAGACGTCGTCTCATTGCCTCCCGCAGAATGCAGTAGGCGCCCGGCGATGTCCTTACTCGAACCACCAACGATATGTGCTCCAGTGCTGTCGCCACGCCCGGCTCGGATCCCCGAGGAGCGCTTGTTTTTCTCAATAAAATCTTACGCCTCATTGGACGTGAACCTCGGAGAAACTTGTTAGATACATGAACCGCCGCGACACATGGCAATGCCTTTTCATTGCTTGTGCAGATGGGCAGCGCCCGCTCGGTCGGGCACACCAATTATTTCTGTAACACTACTCACCGGATGTGACTATAAGTGCTCTCTGACCTCCGTTAGGAGATTGCAAGAAGCCCTCCTCAGCGCGAATCCCCTCCTACCTACGACTCTACTAATTTCTCTTTCTCAGCCTAATTTCTGGGCGTCCTACTATGCGTTCCTTCGTCTACATCACTTTCGTTTCTGCTCTTGTCTCCTGCGTCTATGCGCTTCCTCGACCAACTCGCTCGTATGGTCGAGATGCGGATCTTCCGGCTACTAACGCCGAGCGGCTCGGACGGAGTCTTCCTCTGAAGGCACCTGTCCGTCGCAGCGCAGCGGTTGGAACGCGCACTTCCGCGTCCGCCAGCTCTTCGCCCAGCCCTTCAGCCTCCTCCTCCGTGTAAGCGTTGCTCCTCGGAATTGCACTTGACAACATGCTGATTATCTCCTCTTGCAGTCGTGCTGGATACGTTGCTGTCTTCGACGGTGACTCGCGTATCGGTTATCTCCAATGCAAGGAGACCTGCCAAGTAATCCCCAATGAGGAGTCCTACTACGCCACTGCCGTTCAGTTCAGCCCCGACTCCCAGGGCAAGCCCTTCGACATCACCTACTCGGGCGGGTCCAACCCCAACATGGGTGGCCTCGTTGGGGCCTTCTCCGGTGATCTCGCACCCGGCAGTGCAGCGTGAGACCTTCCACTTTTAGAAAAAGAGTCACGCTAATCCACTACGGATCATAGTGAAGCACGCATCCAGTCCGTTGGCACGACCAACCCGGGCGTCATTCCTTTCACCTCCCACGCCGAGTTCACCGAGTCCGCCATCTGGAGCTACAACAAGTCTAACGGCCTCCTGACTCCGACGTGGACCAACTCCCTGAACGACGACATCACCACGTTCATCATGGCCGACGCCAACGGAGATCTCTTCCTGTCCGGCGATGCTGCGGAATTCGAGTCCAAGCACGGATCTCAATCAGCAGGGCCCTTGGTATGTCGTTTGATATCCCCTATATGGCAACCACGCTAATGATCAACTTCCAGACTTTCCACTTCAATGCTGCTTCGTATGCTGCCCGCGCTCGCTCATCTTACTAATCGCAAGGACTATGGACTCAATTTGTACACTATCTGCAAGGACTTTAGCATGACGGACTATCTCTAGTTATAGAGTTTTATGATTTCTTGGTACTTACATGCGGTTATGACTGCAGCTATAACGATGTCTTTGTCTACTATCCTTCTGGCATCTTCTATTTTTTTCCTCGTCCACCACGCCTCAAGACTCAAGAGCAGCGCCTCGCCCCTGTTGGTTCTCCAGATGATGATGCCTATGGGCTTGGCAGGGATTCCTACCAAAGCTTCCGTCTCATCATGATTAGTAAGCGCCGGGATCGCATGAGCAGCGCTTGCAGCGCTCGTACGTACCGGGCCCTCAAAGCGCTGGAGGCAGGGCTCTTTCTTCAGTAGCGTGCTTCGCTGTCAACTACCCAGAGACTCATCATCGACTGCTCTCCCCCAATATGGCGAAGTCTCGGAAATGTGGCGACACTGCTCCTGGGCCCTGGTTGCACGACACAACGGCAGTGCGATCCTATGCCTGCTCCTGTCGTGTACCTGGATCAAGGGCAGGATCGACTCTAGTCATCTTCTCTCTTCCAGGTGAAGGATGGGAGATATAAAGTGATCAGCGACGTACGGGGCTGGGGCGATCACCAAACACTTCTTTCTACACAACCCCCACTACTCCTGCACTACGATGAAGCTTCTTCTCCCAGCCCTCGTGACTCTTTCCGTCCTGTGCTCTGTGGAGGGTCTCCCCCAGAGCCTCGCTGGTAAGCGAAGCGGAATGGATCTTCCTGCCACCAACGCCGAACGACTCAGACGCGGGCTTCCACTCAAGCCACCAGTGCAGCGCACGACAGCCAGAAAAGCGACTCGCTCGGGAGCTCCAGTCACCCCACCCTCCGAGTAAGTCGCGTCCCGCGATCTGCCTCTTGCACGGAGCTCACTTGTATTTTTCTAGGCTTTTTGGTTTCGTGTCGATTTCTTTCGGTTCGACCCCCGTAGGGTATCTGGAGTGCACCGCTAGCTGCAGCCTGGTTCCTCAGTCGTATGACGCAACCGCTGTCCGTTTCACTCCCAACGACCTCAACGGAGGGGGCCTGCCCTTCACCATCGAGTACGACGGTGGCCATCTGCCATACATCGGAGGCCACGTCTTTTCATCAATCGGAGAGCTGGGTCCAGGCTTGGTCGGGTGAGCTTCATGCTTTAGGTCAGACAGCCAATGAAACTGAGGCCAACCGTTCTGCAGCGAGGCGCGCCTTGACTCTGTGGTCGACGCCCCGAGCCCTTACCCTTCATCCGGCACTGTCGAATTCGCTGAAGCATCCATCTGGCGGTACACACAATCCACAGGTATTCTCGTCCCCACGTGGACCGATTCCACTGATCACGCAATCACTACCTACCTCATGGCCGCTCCCAATGGCGATCTGTACTTGACTGGAGATGCTGCCGAATTTGTGGCCAAGCATGGTTCTGGCTCTGCCGGTCCTCTGGTATGTCGACATCTGCCTTGGTATGCTCTTCCGCTAATCTCCTATGATAGACATTCCACTTCCCTGGGATATTCACATCTCCTCCATAATCCTGTGAGCGAGGGATGGCTTTCGTTTTCGGCACTGGGGCTGCATATGATCAGACTTACAGTAGTGCTTTTCCTCGTTGGACAATTTGTGATTGATGACCGCTAGCAATAATCTTAATATACGCAATTTCAAACTCGTACACCGGTGAGAGGCTCAGAGTGAGCTATCTGCACTCACCGGTCGATCAAGACAGCAAGTCGTCCCGTCCGCCTCGGTCGGATTCTGGGCACTTCCATCAAACCTCAACTGTGCAAGCCAACTCAGGGACAGAGTCTTGCTCTGCTTCTCTGTCCCAGAGCGGCTGATGGACAGTGAGCTGCGTAGCCGCCCTCCGTGGCCCCATCACCGAAACCGGAGGTGAGGGAAGCGGACTTGATGGAAGCGCGGTTGACCAAAGGCGGTGCGCTCCGCCGGAGAGCGCTTTACCTCAGAATTGATGCTGGAATAGCCTTGTCCGGGCACTCCCACAGGTCGTCAATCAATGCAGGGTTCCGGGTTCCGAGCTGGCTATGGATTCGGTAAAGGCCCGCGAAGCGGGCGAGCGAGCGAGATGGTCGGGCTCGGGCGGAGTGCTATCCGACTAAGCTTGCCATGTCGCCGATGGTGAGCAATTAGACGATCCGTATCGGGCGGAATGAACTCGGTATAAAGTATGAGCTCAAATGACGAGTAAGAGAGCACAGAATACCCACACCACAAGCTTCATACTTTACCCACTCTCCTAATCGCATACACAACAAACGATGTACTCCTTCCTCCTCCTCGCTCTTCTCCCTGCCCTTTTCTCTTGCACCTCGGCAATGCCGCAAGGCAAGCGCAGCCTCGCCGACCTCCCCTCGACAAACGCCGAACGTCTCCGGCGCAACTTGCCACTCAAGCCGCCCATGCGCCGAGACGGAACGAGAGCCGCGCGCTCCAGCCCGTCCGCAATGCCGACCAAGTCCCAGGCGCCGGTCACGTGAGCGATTCCCTCCCAGTTATGTTGGAAACTCCGGCTGACGGTGGGGGAGGTATGTGGCCAACATATATGCAGAGCAGAACGGCAGCATGCTTGGATATCTGCAATGCGACACCTCCTGCATCCTCATCCCCGCCGCGCAGAAGAGCAATGCTACGACCGTGTCCTTCTCGCCCAACGGGACCACGCCGTTCGACCTCCTTCTGCTGAACAACAATACGCAGTTGAACGCCATCGGTGGTCTGGTGCTTGAGAAGTCCGGAGACTTGGGAACCGGCAGCTCGGCGTGAGTATGCATCTGACAGTGTGTCCCGATATGGTGTTGACAAGCAGCGACAGCGCGGCCATGCTCGAGCTCGTTGCGCCTAGCAAAGCGGGCTCCTTTCCCCCCAACGCCGTCCAGCAGTTCACCGAGTCCGCGATCTGGACATATTCCTCATCCCAGAAGCTGACGCCCTCCTGGACCACTTCCGCCAACCTGACGCATGAAGTTGCCATCATGATGGACCCACATTCTGGGGCGCTCTACCTGACCGGGGATATTGACGTGTTCAAGACTGAGCATGGCGCTGCTTCGCCGGGTCCTTTGGTGAGTCGAATCAACCGTCCATGAGCGGCAGGAGCTGAGTGGATTGGCAGAGTTTTGTTGCCAGTATCGCGGTGGAGGGCGCGTGACGACGTTTTGGCGGCACTCCGACGCTTTCAATGGACTTCACCTGTTTGTACGAACTCTGATATGACGTTGCCTTGCCATGTACGTATTAGCCATGACAAGAAGTTCTTTATTTACGTACATGGCCGTCGTTGGCTGAGAGGCTCAGGCGTGAACCAACTGTTATCACCCAGGTCGTGACGTCTGACGTTTGACAGCCATGAACAACGGTCTACAAATCCATTATGCAGCAGTAGATGAGGCCCAAAGGCGGCGCAAGATATTTTGGTGGCACTACAGCCGTTCCTGCTATCACTGGAATTTTAAGTTACCTTTGGCAGCTTCCACGTACGGCAGAGTTAGCTTTGGAACGATCAGCATATGCCTTTTCGAGGACTGGAGAGCGGTGTACTGACCTGCCACCAACCCGCAAACCCGAGGGCCGCCAGCCCGTGCAGCACGGCATACGATCGTTCCGGCGTGATTGTGAACCTAACATATGATGAGCGTGAGAATCTTGTGGGAAGGACAATGGACGCACTGCTCAGCCATCACGCCGAAAGAGAAGGGCACGAAGCGCGGGCAGCCCATGAGCACCGCCGCTACGATCGCGTGGTACACCAACAGGGAAAGCGCCATCGCCCTCTTTCCCGGGAGGAACTCTATTTCCCGTGAGCTCCTGCGATGGAATTGGGGTCGGGGAAGCACGCACCCGGTAGGCCACGGCACAGGACGGCCCCGACGCACGTCCCGATGGAGAGCGCGGCGTAGATCTTGGTGATGACGAGCGTCGTATTCGTCATCTCGATGAAGGGCAGCTGCTCGGCCATGAACAGGCCCTGGATGGCGAACGGCAGCTCTAGCGCGACGTGCAGGAGGAAGACGGAGGATCTGCACATGCACGCAAGGTACGGTGAGCATGTGCTGCTCCGAGCCAGGCTCATGCGCTGCTGCACGGTGGAGAGGCTCACATGGGGTGCGGGGCGGCGGGATTCGACATGGTTGGTTGGTGGTTGGAGGTTGGGATACAATAAGGAGAGATCACGGGCAGGTCAAGCAGGGTATTGCGAGTCAAAAGGCGTATGGTGGAGAGGGAAGAAGAGGAAGCCGCGCACGTCGTGTCGTCCGACTTTTGGCGCTGTCTGCGATAGCGGAGGGAGCGCGTGCAGCATACAGCGCGCCAACAGCCACACCTCGGGCACCGCGTGGGACCGCCCTGAGCGCCATGTGCACGCCGGCGATCATGTCAATCCCCAACATTGCCTATGATCGGGTCGGTCCACCGCGGCGCATGGGCATCGAGCAGCTGAATGTGGGGATGGCCGAGTATACGTCTATTATAGGAGTACAGTACGCTTCGTGATTAATGCTCTAACTATGCGGGCGCGTATGGCGTCCCGGTTTACAGGGGTTTCGTACACTCTTTCTTCCCGCTCTAGCTCTCTAGCGGCGGACATGGGTCGGCATCGTCGGCATCATCGGGCAGGCATATAGGTTAACAATGGGGTCTCGGAAGACAGAAGTGGAAGAGGGAAGAGGGGAGCTCGGAATAGCGGCAAAGAGCCAAAACGTAATAGAAAAACGGACATGTGCACACGAAATGTCCCGCGAGGCGCTCCAAGCGCTGCAAGGAGCCCTCTCGCCACCAGACAGAACCCCATCAAGCACGATAAACGAGCTGAGAACGCAGGATTGCTAAGCGTCGGAGCAGAAAGCATCCCGGGCAGAGTTGAGTCTACTCGGGACGTGGCAGAGCAGAAAGAGCTCGAGACCGAAGTCGGAGAGTAAGGGTATCCCGGCCGTCTGCCGTCATCGATTGGCCGTGTCGCGTCGCGCTATTGCCCGTCGTCATCCTGATCCATCGCCTCGTCGTCCCCACTGGCTGCGCTTGCCCCGCTTGTCATCGGCACGGTGCCACCGGACGCGGCAGCCTCGGCTTCGCGCAGCTTGCATTCGATCTCGCGTTCCGTGGCGCGGCGGATACGCTTCTCCTCCTCCTCGACCTCCTCGATCGCGTCGAGCTCACCAAGCTCGGGGATGCTTGCGTCCTCCTCGCCGAGCTTCGCCCGAAGCGCGAGCACCTCGTCCCTCAGCTGCAGGAGCACAGCGTCGCGCCGCTCGATCCGCTTTGACAGCTTGATGATGAACTCGTTCGAGTGCCTGAGCAGGGCGAGCTTGGACACACCGCGGTTCGGGTGGTCCTCACTCCCGGGCGGGACGTTCCTCGCGGGCCCGCGCGGTGGGGCAGTGCCGGGAATATGCTCCCCGCCGTCCTCGGGGTCGATCGTGATAGGCGGAAGGAGGAGGCGGAGGTCGTCAAACCCTGCCTTGAGGCTGTCGCGCCGCTTCTGCTCTGCGGCCTTGTGTGACGTTTTGCGCACCTCCATCCCGCCGTGACCATCACTCCCCAGCGTGATGCCGAGGTCGGACGCACGGCCCTCGAGGATGTTTTGGTAGTTGGACTTGAGGGAGAGGTGCTGCACTGCGTCCGCAGAGAGACCTTGTTCTGCATCAGAATATGTAGACAGTTTACGAAATCATGCGGCTCACCACCAGGCAAAAGCGGCTTCAGTGCCGGGCTGATCGCGGCGCTCCTGTCCACCGGCTTGATCTTCACAGGGCTGTTCATCCCGCTGCTCGCGATGGGCGTAAGGCTGAAGCTCTTGCTCTTGCTCGCGCTCTTCTTCCCGCTCCCACGGCCCGACACGCCCTGGGTGATGATTGGGGTCAACCCCGACGGCTGCCTCGCCGCGGGAGGAAGGTTCATCAGGCTTGCCGGGGTGACTGGTGCGGAGGCGCGCGTCGAGGAGGGGCCAGCGATGCCCGGATTGCTCATGGGCAGCTGCATAGTTTGCGGGTCCTGCAGGGGGACAGACGGAGGCATCGAGATGTCCACGGGGGACGGGGTGTTGTTCGGCTCGCCGATGGCGGGGAAGGTAGGTGCAGACATGGTCCCGTGGGCGCTGCCCCCGACCATCGAGGAGCCCATGTCGATCGAGGCGGAGATGCGCTGCTTGCGAGAGGTACTGCCGCGCGAGCGCGAGGGACGCTGTGTGCCCTCGGCGGGCGATGCGGCGCGTTTCTTGCCCGCGGTGCTGCTGGGTGCGTCTGAGCGCTTCCGCGCGGAGGTGGGGATGGTGGGCCGGATGGTGGTGGAGGGCGGGGCAGAAATTGTTGGCTGGACATAGGGGGACGAGTGCGGAACGGGCGGGTAGCCGAGGTGCGCCAGCGCCTGCGCGTTGTTCGACATTGCGCTGTTGAGCTCATGCTGGCTGCTATTTCCGATTTGGAGGTTGGACAGGCTGAGGGGGATGGAGACGGACACGGGCTGGTGCTGAAGCTGTGGGATGCCGTTGTGGCCGTACTGCTGCTGCGGGCCGAGCGCGGGCGACGTGAGCGGGGAGAAGTTGTCCCCCGGCAGGTTGACGCCCTGGAACTGGAACGCGGCGGGGGCGGAGAAGGACGGGTTTGGCATTTGGTTCTGCACGCCTGAATGACTCAGCGCGGAGAAGAGGTGGTTCTGATGGAACAATTCCCGTATTAAATCAATTCAGTCGCCAGCCGGGAGGAAGCACAACGTACCGCCTCCTGCGAGCCTGGGACGTACAGCCCGTTATTTTGTAGCATCATGGGCGACACAAACTCCTGGTTCACCGTCGGCCGGAGTTCGTTCGATGGCGCTGAAGGAGGGGGTGAGGGTAAGCGCCCGTGTTTGATGTCTCAGATGGAAAATACATACCCGGAGTGAGCAGTCCCTGAATCTGCTGCTGGGGGAACTGGCCGTTGAGCAGCTCCATCTGGGGAATGCGGGTCAGAGGGAAGGCATAGGAGTGCGAGGGACTGTCGCGTACTTGCTGCTGGATGAGCTGTTGCTGCATCTGCTGCAGCTGTTGCAGCTGCTGGAGCCGCAGCTGCGTCGCCAGGATGTTATTGTCCTTTATTGTTGCCGAGGGGGGGACGTTGAACTGCTGTTGCTGTTGCTGTTGTTGTTGTTGCTGCTGTTGCTGTTGCTGTTGCGACTGCTGTGGCTGCTGAGAGCGTTGCTGGAGCTGGGCCTGCAGCGCCTGCTGGAGCGACGCGTGGATCTGCGAGATCTGCTGTTCTTCTGCCGAGGGCGGCGTGGGCATCCCTGCGGGACTTGTACGCGCGCTTGGAAGATCATGCTGCTGCTGTTGCTGTTGCTGGTGGGACTGCTGCTGCTGCTGCATCGACCCATTCGCTTGCTGCTGCTGCTGCTGCCGCTCCCCCTGACCGTCATCGTGCTGCCCCTGTTGTGGCGCATACACGTCCGAATGCACAAAGTCCGCGAGATCGAACGAGGAGAGGTCGATGCCAGGAAAGAGGTCCGCCTCCTGGGGCGGTGGCGGCTGGTCTGTCTGCATCATGCTTGCCATCGTCGGCGATGTGGTTGCGGGCAGCGTGGAGGCCGTCCGAGAGAGGGGGGAGGTGGTCTGGTCGATGGGTGCGGAGGGTGCACTGTGCGGTCAGGGACGGCTTCGCCCCTGCGGTCGCTCCAATTCGCTGCCTTCTAAGATTTGCGAGTCTCGGCACACGGAGGCGACCCGGAAAGGGAACCATATTAGCCTCCGCTACCACCGTAATAATCCCTTGCACACCACCTCATGGGCCGTCCCTCAACGCGCGCGCCCCAGCTCCCGCTCACAACTCGTCTTATGCAGCACCGGGTCCCGAATGCCGACAGTGCAACCCGGTTGGGAAAGTAAGTAAGACACCTTACAGCATTCAGCCTACCGTCGGTATGCTGGCCCACCCTCTCGTGGGCAGGGGGCTGAATGGGATGCGGAGGCGGGCTGCACCCTACGCCTGCCAGTTCTTCATCAATGGGCCATGTGGGGCGGGTTTGATGTGGCTAATAATGAGAACGCCGATCTCCGGTGGACGGGGTTGTTGACAAGTTGGAAGTCAAATCCGTGTGACATAATATACTCCAAAAACGAGGATTTCTCTTCTTGGATTACGCCTACCTTGAACACAGCAATGCAAACAGTGCAACCAGTATGAATCTGTAGTTGGTACTGCGCCGCGTCCACGTCGCCTCTACGTGCAGCACCGCACCGCGCGCCCTAATTAGCCTCCGCCGTCTGGGAGCTTGCTCACTGCACCGTTCCCTAACATTTGGCCGCTCCTCGTCTTCCCCGTCCTGTAAACGTCTCTCTCTCCCTCTCCTCCATCGCATGTCCGCCCAACCGCAACCGCAGCTGCCCCCGGGCTGGCAGGCGACCTGGTGCGCCTTATCCCCTCTTTTTCGCGAGGAGGAAAGCTGACGAGCGGGTGATGTCAGGGACCAAAATGCCCAGCGGTACTACTTTGTCCGTGCGTGCATTCATGTCGTCCGACCGCTCGCCAGTGCCTGACAGTCCGCTGCAGATATAGAATCCGGAACGACCCAGTGGGAGCCGCCCGTCGCGGTCGCCTCTCCACCAGCGCCGATCTCTCCCCTTCCAGCAGGCGGGCCAGGGGGCGTGCACCACGCTGCTCGCAAGCGTCAGTATGCGGCGGGGCAAACGCAAGCCTACCTGGGTACGCCTTCTGCCGACCCGGGCATGGGGTATGCCCAGCCCCCGCCGGGTGATGGCTATGCCCAACAGCAGCAGCCGGGGCCCGTCCCCCAGCCCGGAGGCCAGTTCTTCACCCCTGGGTTGCCAGACGATCCGGCGGCGCAGGCGGCCCAGCAGCCGCAGATGCAGCAGCCGGCGTACTATGCTGGCCAGCAGCAGCAACAGCAGCAGGGCGGGGTGGACCAGCTCGCGAACCAGTTTGGGCAGATGGGAATGGGTGCGCCGCAGGGCCAGAAGCCTGTGAGTGCTTCGTTTAGCTATGGTTGGGAAGGGAGCTGATAGGGACGTGCAGTTCCAGCTGCACACGGTGAACCTCGTTGGGATGCCTATCGACCCGCGCGAGCTGCTCGCCGATCCGCCGGAGATCCGCCTCCCGCCTGGCGCGTGCATCTCCAACAACCCGTTTGCGAACGCGGACCCGTCCTACCAGCGCTCCACGCTCAACGCGATCCCCACCACGCACTCGCTGCTGAACAAATCCCGCCTGCCGTTCGCGCTCATCCTCACGCCCTACCGCTCGCTCAAGGAGCAAGACGACGACCTCGCCCCGCCCGTCGTGAGCGACACGGTGATCGTGCGCTGCCGCCGTTGCAGGACGTACATCAACCCGTACGTGACGTTCATCGACGGTGGAAACAGGTGGAAGTGCTGCATGTGCGGGCTCGCGAACGACGTGCCGCAGCTATTTGATTGGGATCAACAGAGGGGGCAGCCGGCGGATAGGTGGGCCAGGCCGGAGCTCAACTACGCCACCGTCGAGTATATCGCACCGTCCGAGTACATGGTGCGTTGCCTCGCATATATTTGGTGAAAATATTCATGTCTGTTTAGGTCCGGCCCCCACAACCCCCTGTTTACGTATTCTTGATCGACGTCTCCTACGCTGCCGTCCAATCCGGTATGGTGGCCACCGCAACACGGACGATCCTCGAGTCGCTCGACCGCCTCCCCAACGTCGACGACCGCACAAAAGTCGCCGTTATCGCCTACGATGTCACGCTCCATTTCTTCTCCCTCCCGGTATGTTACACGATAGCATATACTGTGATCTCCAGCTAATTTCACGCACAGCCGGGCTCCACCGAGTCGAGGATGCTCGTCGTCGGCGACCTGGACGACGTCTACCTCCCGCAGCCGTCCGATATCCTCGTCAACCTGACCGAGTCGCGCTCCGCGCTCGACACCCTCCTCGGCAAGTTGAGCGACATGTTCCAGGACAACCACGCGGTCGGATCGGCCTTTGGCCCTGCCCTTCAGGCCGGGTTCAAGCTCGCCAGCCCCACGGGCGGAAAGCTCATTGCCCTGTCCGCCAACCTGCCCAGTCTCGGCCCCGGCGCGCTCAAGAACCGCGAGGACCCCAAGCTTCTCGGCACATCGCAGGAGTCCAAGCTCCTCCAGCCTCAGTCGAGCTTCTACAAGACGTTCGCGATCGAGTGCTCCCGCTCCCAGGTCTCTGTCGACCTCTTCCTTACCGGCTCCGGGTACAGTGACGTCGCGACTGTCAGCGGACTCCCCCGCTATACCTCGGGTCAGACCTACTTCTATCCATCGTTCAACGCGAGCCGGTCGGAGGACGCGATCAAGCTCGCGCACGAGCTGTCAAACCTCCTTGCCAGTCCAATCGGGCTCGAGGCTGTCATCCGCGTGCGTGCCTCGCGCGGTCTGCGCATGTCCCAGTTCCACGGCAACTTCTTCGTTCGCTCCACCGACTTGCTCGCCCTCCCCGCGGTGCCCTGGGATCAGTCGTACGCGATCGAGATGCAGATCGAGGAAACGCTCAACCAGCCGTTTGTCGTCCTCCAGACCGCCGTGCTGCACACCTCCTCGTTCGGTGAGCGCCGGATCCGCGTGGTCACCCAGGCGCTGCCAACGACGCAGAACATCTCGGAGGTCTACAGTTCGGCGGATCAGGTGGCCATCGCCACCCTCCTCGCGAATAAGGCCGTCGAGCGCAGCCTGTCCAACAAAATCGAGGACGCACGCGACGCGGTGATGAACAAGATGAGCGACATTCTGGGCGCATACAAGACGAACATGACCGCCGCTGGCTCGGGTGCGAGTGCGCAGCTGTCCATCAGCGAGAACCTCAAGCTGCTCCCGATCCTTCTGCTTGGGTTGATGAAACATGTTGGTCTGCGGCACAGCGCGCAAATACCGAGCGACCTCCGCGCGTACGCGCACTGCCTGTTGACCACCCTCCCTCCGCAGCTGCTCATCCCGTATATCCACCCCTGCTTCTATTCCCTCCACAACATGCCGCCAGAGGTAAGCAGGCACCGGCTGTCCATGCGTCGATACTGATTCCTATCTAGTGCGGTACCATCGGGGAGCACGGCGTTATCATGCCGCCTCCGTTGCCCCTGACTAGCGAGCGCCTGGAGCGCCATGGTCTGTACCTGATCGAGGATGGCCAGACCATGTTCCTTTGGGTTGGCCGCGATGCTGTTCCTCAGCTGGTCAAGGACGTGTTCGATCTCCCAGCATACGATCAGCTGCGTGGTGGCAAGGTTCGTGGCATACACGACACTCACGGTGCACCCGCTAATGATTCCATGCAGGCCACCCTGCCCATCCTGGATAACCCGTTCAACCAACGCGTGAACGCAGTGATCGCGAAAACGCGCGAGATGCGCCGGACGCCGTACTGGCCGCACCTCTACGTAGTCAAGGAGGATGGCGAGCCGCCGCTGCGACTCTGGGCGCTGTCCGCCCTCATCATGGACCGCGCGGACCAGACGCCGAGCTATGTGCAGTTCCTCACGCAACTCAAGGACCGGGTGAGTTCGGGTGCGGGAGGAGACAGCTGGTACAATGAGCTCAACGGTGTCGTTCGGATGTAGGTGAACGGGGGCAGCTTTTCGTAATACCATTCTTCATTGATCTCTGCGCGCGCGGGCGGGAAACGGACAAAAAAAGAGATAAGTATAGGAGGCGGCTCGGCTTGTGTGTTGATGCCGGTGGACAGTAGGAGCATGGCGGTTGGGGGAAATGTGGTATCTGCTACTAGTACCAGGACTGGGGATGTTCTTAAGAGTCTGTCTGTGTTGCAATTGCAAAAGCGTTGTGGGTGTGCAAACAGCGCTTTCATTCGTGTATATACAGGATACCTGATGGTGGCCCGGGTTCGTAGGAGAAATGATGCGACCACTCCACCGGTTTTGTAGAAAGGGGAATCGTGAAGTGAAGGAGAAAGGAGGTGGTTAAGGCGCAAATGGAGATTGGGAAAAGGTATCCAACTCGTCAAGTGGCAACAAAGCAGACGGGGGGGGTCAGTCATCGCCTTCCTCTGTGCCCACGCTCTCAGCCCTATACCCCCTCCTCTTCCCCGGGGTCCTCCCCGGGGTCGCCCCACCCGCCACAGCAGCAGCAGCAGCAGCGCGGCTCTTGCTCGCCCTAGGCGTCTTGACCGCACTGAGCGAGCTCAGGCTGCCCATGCTCGCACTGGTCGGCATAGCCGGCACGGGCGGGACGCCCTCCTGGAGGAGGTGGCTCGCGTCGAGCCTGTGGCTCCGCCTCAGCGCGCGCGCGGGCGTGCTGAGCGCCTCCGGGTCCTCCGACGCGCCCCGGCGCGTCGTGCGCCTCCTCGCCGCCGAAGAGGGCGTAGCGGGCAGGTCCTCGGACAGCGCCGACGTCGCCCGCGTCTTGCGGCGTGTCGCGCGGGGGGTTTCGACGTCCTCCGGCGCAGCGGGGGAGACGGGTGCGGGGCGCTTCTTCCCCCTGCTTGGGGCCTCGGGGGGCGCGGCAGTAGAGGGCTCGAACGCGCCGGGCAGCTTGGGCTCGTCCTCCTCGTGCACGTCGTGCGACGCGTCTGCATCAGGCAGCGCGGGGACGGGCGGCACCTCCTCGGAAGCGCGCGCACGGGTCCGGCGCCGCGGGGTGGTGGTGGGCGTGCGCGCGCGCTTGCCGGCCGTGGACTTGCGCTTGGGCGGCTTGGTGGGGTGCGCTTCCTCATGCTCGTGCTCGTGCTCGTGCTCGTGCTCGTGCGCAGGGTCGCGGTCGTGGTCGTCCCCGACGGAGCCTTCGACAGAAGTGAGCCTGTCCTCGTCCACCCGCTCCTGCTCCTGCTCCTGGGCCTGGGCCTGGGCCTTGGCGCCCGTGCGCCTTCCCCTCTTCCTCGGCCCCTCCTCCCGTTCCGTCTCCTCCTCCTGCCGCATGCCCTTCGCCAACCGCTCCCTCCCGGCCCCGCCCTCGGCCGCCAAAGCAGCGCCAAACGTGTCCTCCCACACGCGCTCCATGCCCTCCCGTTCCCTCTCCCGCCTGGCGATCTCCCGCTGGCGCTTGAGCAGCTCGCGCGCGCTGAGCGCTTGCGCAGACTGCGGCTGCGCGCCCAGCCGGGAGACGTCGAGCGCCGCCGAGGCGGAGGCGGGGGGGCGGAGGTAGGCCGAGGGTTGCGGGTAGCCTTGGGCCTGGGCGGGCGGAGCCGCAGGCGGCCGGGACTGCTCCAGCAGCTTTTGCGCATGAGCCTGGAGCGCGGCCATCTGCTGCGCGTGGACCGGGGAGGGCCTGTCGACCGCCTTCCCCCCCTGAGCCTGAGCCTGAGCGGGACCGGGCGGACTGCCGCGGACGAGCGGCCTGCGGCCGAAGGGGACGATCGGGGGCAGACGGGGCTTGGTCGGCATGGGCGGGGCGGGGGCTCGCTGGCCCAGCCCGGGGGGGTTGCTGCCTGCGCCTGCGCCTGCGCGGCCGTAGGCGGCTGGCGTGGCCCTTTTGTTGTTGTTGTTGCTGGCCGGGGTGGGGGCGGATGGGCCGGTACCAGTACCGGTGCCGTTCGTTGGCGGCCGGTTGGCAGGACGCTGCGGGGTGCCGTTGAAGGGCATGCTCAAGGACGAGCTGAGCGGTTCCGGCCTCTCTTCCTGCTCGTGCTCTTGCACCAACATGCCCCTCTCTCCCTCCTGCTCCGCAGCGCCGCCGTTGCTGCTGGTGACACTGTCCTTGTTCGAAAGAGGCGGCGGGATGTCGATGACGACCTTTGCGTTTGCGAGCTCGATCAGCTCCCTTTGCGGCCTCGGCAGCGCCTTGGCCACGCGCGCGACGGCGATCTTGCGGCCGCGCGCGGCGTCGCCCGCGACCTTTGCGCTCTCCGCGCTCATGCGGTCCGCGACACCGCGCTGGGAGAGGACCTGGGCGAACTGCGAGTCGAGCGAGGCGGCGCGGGCGTAGTGCCCTGCTTGGATGAGGCGGGTGTGGAGCAGGGTGTGCAGGATCGGCAGGCTGGTGGGGGGGAAGCTCGGGGGTGGCGTGAGGGATAGGGCGGTGAGGAGCGGGAGGGCCAGCGGGGGGAGGGGGAGGGAGAGGAGGGCGCGGATGGGCGTTGGGCGTGGGCGGGCTGTGCGTGGGGATGGGTGTTAGTGCGATGCAGGGATGGAATGGGGGGGGGGAAGAAAGCGCACGGATAAAACACCACTCGATGAGCCGCTTCGCCGCGCGCTCAGGCAGCTCCAGGGCCGTGTCCGCACTGCCGTCGCCCCAGTGGACGACCTCGCGCCCGGCGCCCTGGCCAAGCTCCCTGACGAAGACCCACGCGGCGGCCAGATCGTGCGCAGCGAGCGCGACGAGCTTGTGTTCGGTGCCCTCCCAGGTGTCGAGCGCCGGGCGGCAGGCGCGCAGGAACCTCAGGGTGAGCTTCGAGGAGATTAGCTCGCTCGGGAGGAGGCCGGAGGGGGAGGGGCTCGGCGCGGGGAGGGAGGAGGGGGGCGCGGGGAGGGAGGAGGGGGAGAGGAAGGACAGGATGGGAAGCGTCAGCGTCGGGTCCAGCGCGTACCGAGGGTCGGTCAGGTACGTTAGGGCGCGCTGGGAGAGGCCGTCAGTATGGCCGCATACATCCGTCCCAGTCGCTCTCCCAGTAGGGGTGTAGAACGCAGGCGGGACAAAGCAGACGGAGCAGGAGAAACGGAGCACGCACCCCAGGCAGCCCGTGGTCCAGCGCCCAGAAGGCGTTCAGCCCCATCCGGTAGGCGACGGGGATGCGCCGCGCGCTCGCGAACTCCTCGGCGGGCGTGGGGACGACGAGGTCCTCCACTTCGTCTTCGTCCTCGTCTTCTCCTTCTCCTTCCGCTTCGGCCATCGCCTCGCCCTCGTCCTCGCCCGCGTGCGAGGAACCTTGGGTGGTTTTGTACAGCGCGCGGGAGGCGGCGTCGACTGCTTGTTCGTCAAAGTCGAGGTCTTTGAGCAAGTAGTAAACGAGACAGTCGCGCTTGAGGGTGTCGAAGGGGCACGCGTCGACTGCGGCGAGGAGGAGGTCGAGGGCGTGGGTGTCTGTGGGCGGGTATGGGAGGGGTATGTGTGCGAGGGCGAGGAGGCGGTCGATGAGGAGGTTGTGGGGCGGGGGGAGGCGGGCGCGGGTGGTGGTGATGCGGGCGAGGAGGGCGGGGGCGGGGGCGGGGGCGGTGGCGGGGAAGAGGGGCCGGTACTGCGGTGGGCAGGGCCGGGTGTCAGTGCTGCTTGGCTGGTAGGGATGGGGGAGACGGGCGCGTACGGCCATAGCACGCAAGAACGCCCGTGACGGCGTGCGCTGAGAGAGATGGACGCGGGATGGGACGGATGGACGCGTTAGGCGCACAACCACGGGCAGGGGCAGAACACGCTTTGGGCTGGCACGGAACTATTCCCACGTGCCACAGCCAGTGGCGACCGCGGTGGCGAGCGGGGCGCCACTTAGGAGAGCAGCGACTGCGCCTGCCCCTGCCTACCGAGGCACCTCACAGGAAGGAGACGAGCAGGCAAACCAGGACAGGACAGGATGATCATCCACCGGGCCGAGACGGGCGGCACCTACTCACACCCCACCCCGCTGCACGAGGCGCAGAGGGCACACGACCTCCACGCCTTCCTCGCCCAGCTGCTCGGCATCCGCCAGCCGGCCGACGTGCTCGCCCTGCTGGGGAACGGAGAGGTGCTCAGGCCGCGCGAGGACTATTCGCGGGCGGGGGAGGAGGCGGGAGACGGGGAGGGGGAGGGGGAGGGGGAGGAGGTGTGGGTGTATGATCTGGGGGTGATGCGCGGGGAGGGGCTGGGCGCGCTCGAGCTGCGCACAGACGCGCTCGAGGAGCCCGCGATACGCGGTGCGCTCTCCCATTGCTGCATATGTACACTGTCGGCAAGCCCTGACTGCCTCTTCCACAGAGACAGCGACCTACACCCGTCCGTCGTCCTACCTCCCGCCCGCGCAGTCGCACCACGCCTCGCTCTCCTCGCTCCTCCCCTCCTTCACCATCCAGCAGCGCGCCCTCCTCCTCGCGCACAGCACGCTCCAAACCCACCTCGGCAACCTCCTCTCCGCCCTCGCCTCCTTCTCCCCGCTCGCAGCCCGCGCCCTGCACGCGCAACAGCGCCTCCTCTCCTCGCACCCGCTGTCCATGGCGCTCAACGCGCGCGTGCCGATCGCCCAAGAAGTGCGCCGGATGGCCCAGCAGCGGTGGCACAAGGGCCGCGACACCCTCGCGGACTTTGTCAACCCACAGCGCATGCAGGTCGTCCGCGCGCAGTGTGAGAGCGTGTGGGCCGAGCTGGCGGGCCGCTGGGCCGAGGTCAGGAGGCGCGAGCGGGAGCTCAGGGAGGGCGCGGACAGGGCCAGGCGCGCCGCGGAGGAACTTGTGTGAGTGGTGCCATCTTACTGCTCTGCTCTGAAGCTTGGCGGCCGGGTTGCTGGGAGTGGGAGTGGGAGTGGAAGTGGGCACTGGGATCAGCAGGCTGACGACGGAGCAGGCCCAGGGAAGCGGAGCGCGCGTACGAGCGCGCGACCGCCGCGCTCACGAGGGTGCAGCAGCTTGTGGAGGCGCACTCGGGTGGGTCTGCCTGGCTTTATCAGATCTTGTTACGAGGGCGCTGATGAGCGGGATAGACGAGGAGCCCGAGACGGAGCTGGAGTGGGAGGAGCGGGACGCGGTCATGCGCGGTAAGCCATCGTTCTGTTCTGACTCTTCGAGCCGTTGCACAGCGGGGCTAAGCGGCTGTTCCCAGAGCTGCGCGACCTCGACGAGTCGATCCGGGCCGAGCTGCGCCTCACCATCACGCTCAAGAACGCCTCGACGGGCACGACCGTCCAGACGCTGCGGCTCGTCTCCTCGCTCCAATCGTCCATCTCGCAGCTCCCGCCCCTGCTCAAGTCCCTCGAGCACTCCCTGCGGCTCAACAGCCTCTCCTCCTCCGGCCACGGGCTGCCAACGAGCCCGGGCGGCGCGGGCTTCGCCCACCTGCAGCGCGTGCACCGCGCGCTCTTCGCGTACGGCGCGACGGTGCTCGAGGTGGTCCGGCGACGGGAGTTCAAGCGCTTCTTCCACGCGCGGTGCAAGGCCGCGGGGGAGCTGATGCACAAGCTGACCGCGCGCGAGCACCGGCGCCGCCAGCAGTTCCGCGCCGACACGGCAGGCGTGCTGCCCTTCGAGCTGCGCGGCCTGGAGCCGCCCGAGGACGCCGTGCCGAGCCTGGAGATCACGGTGCTGGGCGCGGGGGAGGGCGAGTGGCAGTTGAGCCGGGCGGACGTGGACGCGGTCATGCAGCTCGTCAGGGAGCTCGAGGCGGTGCCCTGGCCGGAGCCGGTGCGCGGGGTGGGGTATGCCGGGCTCTTGCAGGAGGACGGCGGGGAGGGGGAGGGGGAGGAGCGCGTGCACCCGGCTACGGAGGCGCGGCTGGCGCTGGAGAAGCAGCTCGCGCGGATGGAGGGGCTCGAGGAGGGCTTCGACAGGCTCGCTGAGCGCTCCCTGCTCTGCTCGACGTGGGGCGCTCCGGGTGCCAAGGCGCGCGCGCGCACCGGGTCGGACGTGTCGGGGTACCGGGAGGCGCTGGACGAGCTGCGGGAGCTGAAGCGCGCGCAGGGGGAGGCTGCTGCCGGGCGGGACAGGGAGCGGGAGGCGCTCGCGGACGAGCTGGCTGCGCTGCGCGCGGAGCTGACGCTTGCCCAGGCGCAGGGGGACGAGCTGCGGGCTCGGGCGGAGCGGGCCGAGGGGGAGCTGAGGAGCGCGCGGAGCCTGGCGGAGAGCGACCGGAGTGTGCGCCAGACGCTCGAGAGGAGGCATGCGGAGCTCCGCGCTGATCTGGCCCATAAGAGCGCGCAGCTCGAGCAGGCACTCGGGGAGGGGACGGCCCAGACGGGCGAGATGGAGGCGCTCCGGACTGAGCTGCTGCACGCCCGGGAGGAGTTCGAGCGCGTGCGCGCGCTGCAGGAGGAGAGTGCGGCGCAGGCGGGCAAGCTCCTGCATGCGCAGGCCGAGATGCTGCGCGAGCTTGAGCAGGCGCGCGGGCGCGGCGAGGATCTCGAGATGCGGATCGAGGAGGCGCGCAGGGAGGGGCAGAAGGCCAGCGAGGCGCTCACCGAGGCGAGCATGGAGAAGGAGCGGCTGCTGAAGCAGGTTGCGAGCGATGCGGAGCGGAGGCTGCGGGACCAGCGTGCCGAGGCCGACGGAGACCGCGCCGTGCTCGAGAGGCAGTACTTTGAGCTTACGGCGAAGGTCGAGGCCCTCGAGGGGGAGCTGAAGGAGGTCAGGGGGAGGGAGGAGGTCGAGCGCGCTGATCTGGAGGAGGCGCGCCGAAGGCTTAGGGAGCAGGAGCAGGAGCGCGACGAGGCCCACCGCGCGAGCGAGGAGTGGGAGACGGACAAGGCCCGCTGGCAGGAGCGCGAGACCATCCTCGCCGAGGTCGTTGGCGTCGCTGTCGCGTACCGCGATGCGTGCGCCAAGCTCATGACCGCCGTCCAGGCCAGCAACGTCGTAGGCCGCTTTCCGAACGGCGACCTCGGCACGACCCCGCCGAGCAAGCAGCCCCCGCCCACGCAGGTCCAGTTCCCGCCTATCGACGCCTCCGACGCTGCCTCGGCGCTGTCGGCACTGCGCTCCTTCCCCCTCGCCGCCTTCTCCGATGCGGTCCTCAAGACGGGCTCCACGATCCGCCGCTGGCAGAAGAACACGCGCGAGTACCGCGATCGCGCAAAGGGCCGGATATCATACCGCAACTTTGCAAAGGGCGACCTGGCCCTGTTCCTGCCAACCAGGAACAACGTCGCCAAGCCCTGGGCGGCGTTCAACGTCGGCTTCCCGCATTACTTCTTGGACCAGAGCAGGGGCGTCGATCGTGCGCTGGAGGGGAGGGACTGGCTGGTGGCCAGGATCACGGCTATTCGCGAATGCGTCGCCGATAGCCAGGTATGTTCCACTATTGTTGGACAAGCCTGCATCCCTCACTTCTTTGATGATAGGATTCCGCAAGCAATCCGTACAGCTTAGTTGACGGCCTCAAGTATCACATGCTCGAAGTGGAGCTCGTCAATCTGACGGCGCCGGACCCTGCGACTCGCAGGAAGACGTCATTGTCAGCCAGTCGCTCGACAGACAGCAATGGCGGCATGAGCACAAGCATGCTAGCGTCGATGTCCGGCTCCACTGCACCCCGAGCTGTCGCCGACCCTGAACCGTCCCCGCCGGCTCCCGTCTCTCCCATCATCCCGCAGCGGCCTTCTCCCCTCAGCCGGACCTTCTCCCAGCCCTTCGTTCCCCTGCTTGCTCGCGAAGAGCCCGCACCGTCCCCCTTCTCGCCTACCCTCTCGTCCGACAGTCCAGCAACAGCATTGGCAAACTCGCAGCACCACGAGTTCCCCACGATACCCGAGTCAGAGTCGGAGGACTTTGCGCCCACACCCCCGTCCGGAATACCCTTTACCGCACCGCATCTCGCGGTGCCAGCTTCGACGCAGCATACCTTAATCACCGAAGCCGACATGATCCACCCCACCTCGCCCAAGATGCCGTCGAGGTCCGAGACGCCCGCGCGGTCCAACCGGGGCAGCTTCTCCTCGAACCGCGGCAGGCCCTTTCTAGGACCGTCGCTTTCCTCTTCACCCTCGGGAAAGGCGGCAGCGACTACAGCCCTGATGCAGACGACCACACCGGTCGAACCGGGCACACCGTCCCCAGCGGAATCCTTCGGTGCAGCGGCGATCGAATCAGCGCGAAGGCTGACGCACGCCTCCTCCCCGAGCACCGGCCAGAGCGCCTTTGCAGCCATCGCCAACTTCGGTGCGACGTTCGGGAGGAAGCGCACCGCGAGCACCGTGGCGACGTCGCAATCGCAGGGCCAGGGCGTGTCGACGCCGACAGAGAGGAGGGAGGTCTCGGGAGCGGCGGATCTGCTCAAGCGATTTAGCCGTGCCTGAGGTACCGGTGATCGACCTAGTAACTGCTCTTTCCTTTGGTTTCTCTTTCGCGCATTTGTAAAACATCACAATGACGGGCTGAATACTGAATACGTAACATGACAATGGCGGCGGCGACGTAACAAGGGCACCCCTTCCAGCAGATCAGAACCGGTCGTACCCCGCGGGCTGCGAGGCTTCCTTTTGCCTTCCTTTCAGCTGCCTACGGAAGCAATGGGTGCTCACGTAAGCATTCAAGGGACCGTCTGGGGTGGCAAGAGCGGCGGCTCAGTCTTGCCTCGTACGACCACCCGATCCATATACCCATGCATGGCGACCGCGGAGGACAAGTCCGTCCTGCGCCTGCTGGTGCAGCACGTCTCGCGCGCGTTCTACGATTCCAAGTTTGTCGTTGTGCTCGATCAGCTGACCCATCAGGATATGTGCGTGCGCGCTTGCGGTGGCGAGGGACGGGTTGTGCTGACTGGTACCGTGACCGTTGTGGGTGTGTTCCGCAGGGTGAAGGACGATGAGCTGGCCCACCGGGTGGGAATGCCCTCCAAGGAGGTGCAGAAGGTGATTGCAAAGCTGGAGGCGGACAGGCTGGTCAAAGTGTGCGCACGGAGCGGTTCTCCTTCCTGGAGCCTCTGGCTAACGCGCGTTGTAGCCACCGCAGAAACGAGATTCAGCGAGAAGGGCAGCGGCCTATGAATAAGGGATACTGCTATATCGACTATTCCAGCTTTTGCAACGTGGTCAAATGGCGGATCACGACCATGCGCTCTGCGATCGACAACAAGCTGCGCAATGTGAGCCCCGCTGCTCCGTGGACACGGAAAGCGGGCATCCATACTGAGCTTTCTGGCCGCAACAGGAACTGGACAATCAGGGGTACATCTGCCCCAACTGCGGCAAGTACTACGCGCCGCTGGACGTGCTGCACCTTCTGGACCCGAGCGGGACGGCGTTCATCTGCGAGGTGTGCCGGCACGAGCTGATCAACAATGAGAACGCGGAGAGCGTGCAGGGAAGCAAGGACCGCCTGCAGCGGCTGATGGCGCAGACACGGTGGATCATCGAAGATCTCCAGAAAACGGACGAGATCACTATTCCAAAGTAGGCAGCGCATCCCCGTGCTTCTGTCTCGGATACCTGACGCGCGCCACAGGCTCAACGTGCAGCAGTGGCTCGCGGAGCACGCGGTGGCCAAGCTGGAGCTGGACAGCGATGGGCTCGCGATAGCCGGGGAAGGGTCCACGTCGCAGTCGAACCGGGTCCAGATCGAGCTGTCCCTCGATCAGGACGACGCGCAGGTCAAGAAGGCACGCGAGCAGGTCGCCGATGCCCAGAGGTGCGTGCTTCCCTTGACGCTAGTCCTGACTTGTGGCTGAACGAGCGTTTCACGAAGGCAACACAACGCCCTGCCGGAATGGCATCTCAGGAGCACCATCAGTGGGGATCTCACCTCGCTGGGCGCGGCTACCTCGGGAGGCGCGACCAGCGGGACTGCGGCGGTGCATGCCAATGGGAGCACGGACCGGAAGCCCGAGCAGAACGAGCTGTATGCCAGTGGTAGGTCATCATCCCTCGATCACGCACCACAGTCCCTCACATGGTGCTCGTCAGATTTGGACCGATACTACGCCTCGCTCAACACGTCCGCATCAGAGAGCGCCAACCGGACGCCAGAAACAGATGGCGACGAGGAGGATGACGACGATTTTGAGGAGATCGAGTTCATGGAGTACCCCGCTTCGGGCGGCGGCCGCACGCCCGCCTCGACCGCCGACGCGAGCGCGGGCCTGAACGGGCATGCCAAGCGCGGGCGCGAGGAGGATCCGCGCGGGGTGCGCAACGGCCGCCCGGCAAAGCAGGCGCGGGTGGAAGACGCGGCACCAGCAGCAGCAGCAGCAGCAGCAGCAGCAGCAGGTGAGCACGTTGCCCGTTTAGGGCCAGAGCATTTCGGCCGACAGAATGCTCACCGCGCGCCGTAGCCGCAAATGCAGCCGAGGAAGACGACGAGGACGACTTTGAGGAAGTCGCCTAGCCCCAGCTTCCGTCCGGGCTGTGCACGGACGTGCACCTACCCTGCTTCCCTCCGATGCGTGCTTCCCGGAATCGGAATCGGAATCGGAATCGGAATCGGAATCGGGCGTTGAACCCCCGCCGCGGCTCTGCTGGCTGTGCGTTTCACAGTACTAGTACTTACTTACTAGCTGCAGGCGTGTGACTGGCCCGTTTACCGGTCTGACGGGGCAGCGGCGGAGATGGGCACAGGATCCGTACACGAAGCCGCGGAATGTGACGCCGTTTGATGGAATACCAGAATGCCACGGTCTATGATGATCACACGTCGGGATGGGGCGGCTTCTACCGCCGGCTCCGAGCCTCCGGCTAGTGGTAGTATTCCCTGTGCTTACTGGTGCATGTGGGCGAGGCCTTCCGCGAGTAAGCACACCCCAGTCTGGCGGGCGGGCACCGCTTTGCACTTTGCGCATGGGTTGCTGGGACAGCGCAGGGACGACGATGCGGCTCAGGTGGTGTATTGCGACTCTGCGACTCTGCGAGTGATGCGTGCCAATGTGCGATTGGCTTGCGCGGCTACGGTACAGTACACAGTCCCTGCCTGCTGAGCCTAACGAAGTCAGCCCTCCTTGCAAACCTAACTCGGACCGAATATCCGTAATCCGCCCGCCGCCCACCCGCACCGCAGTACAGTAACAGAAGCCAGTTCCAGCGGACACCCCCCACTTCGTAACCTACAGCCGTCGCGCAGCGCCCGATTCCTCCGAAAGTTTGAAATTCTGAATTCGGATTCTGGGGGGGGATAGTTCCCCGCTCCCCGGCTCGGCTCGGTCTCAATGATGTGTTCATTGCTCTGAGACCGGAGATGAGGAGGAGAGCGACGCTGTTACGGAGTTGTTGTTACCACTGCCGCCCACCCGCCGGCATGAGACGAAACGAGAGGAGAGGAGAGGGAAAGAGGGAAAAAGAGCAAGCTTCTCCCGCCCGCGCAGAAAGCAGAAGGGAGCAGAGCTTCCCAATCGGGCGCGGGTGTGGCCCTCCGAGTCTCTGGCTGGCGCCGCGGGGTCAAATTTACCTAAACCTTCTGCAGCCTGAGTGGTTCGGGGGCTCGGGGGCTCGGAGCTTATGTGCGCCTCGTGCGCGTGCCGCGCCAGTGAGCGCACGCAGCGCCGATTGGAGGCCGCTCGGTTGGGCCGCGGCGGGGCATTGATGCGCGCTGAGGGTTGATGGGTGATGGGTGATGGGTGATGGGTGATGCCTGATGGGTGCTGATTCCTGATGTGATGATAGATTGATCGAGTACAGTTCAATGCACACAGTCAGTCCAGTCCATCCGCGCTCTCGTCGGCTGGTCGGCTGGTCGGAGCCCCGTGCCCCCCTCCTGCCGTCCGCCCGATGCACACAGCAGACCCCTCGCAAGAGAGAGCTAGAGAGAGGGGGGGGCCTTCCATTCCTGGATCCCGCCGATGTGCGGGTCCCTGACCGCCCCAGGGGGGGCATCAGATCGCCCTCCCTCGCGAGGGCCGAAGCTCGTCCCGTCCCCTAGTGCTGCCCGCCCGGCTGCTCGGCTCGCTGCAAGAAGGCGGGCTGGCTGCCGGTGCGGCACGGGTCGGAACTGAAGCTGGGGCTGGGGTTGACTCTGGACTGTTGGCGTCCGAACTGGAATGGGATGACGTTCAGTCGAATTCTGAGCGCGAGGACGCGCCTGAGACATGTTGCCGCACCGCGCCGGCACGGTGCACGCGGACGGCGTCGCTGCCCCGCGCGGTCTGCGCTGCTTGGCTGGGAGCGAGCTACAGGTCACAGCCTACGGCTATGGCGCGGGGAATCGCAAAGCCGCCCCGGCGCAAGGGGAGGGTTCGTGTATTCATTCGCCTGTATAAATACCTACCCGCTCGGAGCCCACCCCGGCCCGGCCTGTCTCTGTCGGGCTAGGCTCACCGAACAGTCTCCACTTCCTCTCAGCTTGCTTTCATCAGACTCTCTTTCCCCGCGCGCCACTGACGCAAGCAAGCTCGACTTCCAGGCGCAGACCGCCGGCGCGGACAGGACTGGACACGGGCGAAGCCAGCCTCAGTTTCACGGGCCCTGCATATCGCCCGAAGAGGCCCTGCGAGGCATCCATTCAGTATAAAGAAGCGGCATCGGCATCAGCATCGGCATCCGCATCGGCATTGGCATCGGCGTCGATCTCGTCCGCATCGATTGTCGCTCGAGCCTCCATTGACGCCCGGCGATGGCCACACACGCGCAGTCGACCGCCTCGCTCGACGTGGAGTCGGACGCAGGTGACCTGTGGGCGCGGATGAGCCTAGGCGTGGGCGTGAGCGCCGGGGAAGAGCAGGGGCAGGAGAGCGGGCCGGGCGGGCAGGCGCAGGCAGCGGCAGCCAATGTGAGTCGCGCTAAATGACGCGCGCGCGGCTTCGCTCGGGAGCCGACGGGGGACTGACAGCTGCCCGCGCGGGCGGGGATTCTTAGGGTGTGACTCCCCGTGCGGGTGCCAGCACACATGTCCACCAGCATGATGGCCGGCCGCACACGACAGACCAGGCTCGTGGCGAGTCGGGGAGAGAAGGCGGGCCCGCCCTGGATGGGGGTCTAGCGAGTCTGGGCACGAGTGGCCCGATGGACGGCGCCGATTCAAGCCCATCCGAGTCCACCGCGGAGGGAGCCCCGCCGAGTCTTCGCGCTGGGCCAAGCACACTCACAGTCACGGGGACTGCCGCGCCTTATCGATCTGCATCGCCCGTCCAAGCTCGTGGACGGCGGGCGTCGGGCCCTGGGAACTCGGCCGCGCCCTCGCGCACTCAGGCTGCGGCTGCTGCTGTCGACCGTGGCCGTACGAATACTTATGCGCACCCGCATGCCCTCCCCCACGCCCTCCCCCCTTCCCTCCCAGGCCACCCGGCCCCCACCTCCCTCTCCC
>KV423927.1:135299-204086 GCA_001632435.1 Calocera cornea HHB12733 | reverse complement strand
GCACCGCCAAGGCCGCCAAGCAGCTCGCCGCCTTCCCGGCCGTCAACGACGGCCCGCCGTCCATGAACGAGTTCCAGGTCGACCTCCAGGGCCGGCCGGACGCGGGCGGGCTCAACGCGAATCTGGCACTGGGCGCACTCGGCCCGATACCGATGACGCTTCCGATGGGCGCAGGGCACGTGGCCGAAGCCGGCCTCGTCGAACATGGCCTCGAGCCCGTGCGGGGGCACGGCCACGCTGCGTCTGCACTGGGCTCTGGGCTGGACAAGCACCCCCACTCTGTCGGCGCCCTCCCGCCTATCACCCTCTCCGCAGGCGGCATGCCCTGGCCACCGACGTTCGACGGCCCGCCCCCGTCGACCTCTGACCCGCGGCTGTCCATCGGCCACGACCGGACGCTCGCTCTCTACCCTCCAGAAGCCGACGACGCGCCGCCCTCGCTCGGCCTCCGGCTCTCCCCAGCAGCCGCTGACCGCCTCCTCCCCTCCTCCTCCTTCACAGCCCCGCAGAACTCTCTCGCGCCCCCGCGCCTCCCCCCCCCCCCCCCCCCCCCCCCCCCCCCCCCCCCCCCCCCCCCCTGACCCCGCCCCCATCCCAGGAATGCACGGCATGGCCCTCCCCTCCCTCCCGGGCATGAGCATCACCGCCGGCTCCAGCTCGCCGGGGTCGAGCGTGCCATTCGGCTTCGCCCAGCGCCAGCAGACCCACTCCCACTCCCACTCCCACTCCCACTCGCAGCTGCTCTACCCCTCCCCACAGGCGCCCGCGCCAATCCCGAGCGCATACACTGCGCACGAGCACGACTTCGGCCGTGCGCAGGGGGGCCTTATCCCGCACCACCAGCGCTTCGCCCCCGGCCCAGGCCCGGGGTATCAAGCGCCTATCTCGCACGCTAACTATCGGACGCAGTACGATGCCCAGGCCCAGCCTGGGGCGTACACCACTGGCTCTTCTGGGCAGCAGAGGGGTGCCCCCGGCCCCCACTGGCAGCCCACCTCCCTGGGCAACTTCCGCGTCTCCGACGCCGACTCCCTCGCCATGCCCGAGGCGGCCCCGCACGGCGGGTATATGCACACGCACTCGAGCACTTCCGAGCACCTCCACGGCCCCGGACATGGACATGGACATGGGAGCATGGACGGCTCGCTCTCATCCTACGGACCCGGGCACGGGCACGCGCAGTACACCGGCTCGATCTCCCTCTCCGTGGGCGGGTCCTCGCACTCCCTCTCGGCGGACGACCTCGAGTCTGACAACGGGTCGGGGGAGTCGGAGGTCGAGGGCGGCCCGGGCTCCCGCTCCGGCTCCGCCATGGGAGGCGGCGGAGGTGGGGGCGGGGCGTATCACAGCGGGGCGTATCACCCCGGGGTGCCCGGGCCCGCGCAGGGTACTGGCACCGCCAACCCCAAGGCCAAGTTCCAGTGCTCGGTGTGCGAGAAGGCGTTTCCCAAGGCGAGCACGCTGCAGACGCACATGTCTACTCACACGGGCGAACGACGTAAGTAGTCTCCTTCCGTACCCCCCACCCCCCCACATCCCGTTCCCCGTTCCCCGTTCCCGTCCCCATTCGCTTTTTGTCAATGCATGCATGCGCCGTCGTCGTTCCACATACTGAACTGCGCCTCCCCCCTCCCTTGCCAACAGCGTACGAGTGCCCCGTCAAGGGGTGCGGGAAGCGCTTCTCCGTGCAGAGCAACATGCGGCGGCACCAGAAGATGTGCGTGCTCGGGCTCGAGGGCCGCAAGCGGATCAAGAAGAGCCTGTTTGCCGACTACAGCGCGATGAACCCGCAGCCGCCAGGTATGGCGCCCACTCTCGAGCCGCTGTATGCAACCCGCCTGAAGGTTAATCGAGATGCGCCCGTGCGCAAGACAAAGCCGCGCAGCGGTGGCCAGCGCGCGAAGCGCCAGACCCAGTCCACCCCCTCCCGCTGGATCCCAGAGTCCCTCAAGAACTGCGCAAAGTCCGTCTGCTTTTCTGTTTACCCCCTTCACCGTGGACTGCGCTCACCATGCCTCTTTTTGTTTTGTTTTGTTTTGGAAACAGCGTCGACTCGCTCTGCTCCAAGGGCCCATTCCAGTACTTCGAATCCGTCTCCATGCCTCTTCCTCCCGTCCTGCCGCGGGGCAACCCCGGCGAGCCGGGCTGGGAAGAGCGCAACTCGTTCGAGCAGTTCCCCGACGACCCCTACCTCTCCGAAAACTTTACAAAACTGCCTGGACCGGGTCTCCTCTCGCCCGAAGAGCATATGAGGGCCGCCACCATGTCCAGGCGCTGGCAGTAGCGTGCAATGTACCGATAGAAAAGGAGCGCACAAGGCGCCAACCTCTGCAACTTTTGTTCTTCTTGGCCTGCATTCCGATAGATGATCGTCTCGTATCCCCTGTCCTCGTATCAACTTCCTTTCTCCTCAACAAACTGACACCCTGCAACTGCATTCGAAATACCTCTTCCTCTTGACCTGTTGTTCCACCAAACTAATTATATGATGTGTTTCCGCTCGTCTCGTCCCAAACTCCCGCCCTCTTGTGCTGGGCCACAAGGCACGCTTCGCGACGCTTTATTCAACCTTGTCCTTGAATTGGCTACCAAAATGACATGAAGTAGACAACACCCATGGCCATGAACGCCACGAAGAAGGACCAGGCGCCTTCTCTACCTCTCCACCCACCTGTCACCCCATCATCCACCCGTCACGCCATACCGCACCTTGTCGACCCCACCAGCCTCTTTATTGTTTTATTCCTTTTACGTTCCACTCTCCTTAGTACCTCTGCTGTCCCGGATGTATGCCGTTGTGAGCGACCGGCGCGGTCATGTATTGCTGTGGCGGAGCGTTCATCGGGTATGCACCCTGAGGGGGAGGAGGTGCGTATTGTTGATATTGCATCGGCTGCTGTGGCTGTTGTGGCTGCTGCTGCGGGTACGGGGCAGACTGGGAAATCTGGGCGTAGTTGGGTTGGCGAGGTTGGGCCTGCGGTGGGGCTTGGGCCTGTGCGCGCGGCTGACCCTGTGAACGAGGTGCGTTGGATTGTTGCGTCCTGCTGGCACCACTAGCGCCGCGGTTCGTGCTGTTCGCATTGTTGCGCCGCGCCAAAGCTTGCGCACGTTGGCGTTCGCGATCTGCCTCTTCGTCCTCATTGAAAGGTGCCACGTAGAGGCTCTTATCAATGTCGGGAGGAATAGGTTGGATCTCGGTTCCCAGCTCTTGTTCTATCCGATAAAGGTTGAACCGGTCCTCGTACGTGATAAGATTGATAGCGAGACCGAGATGGCCGAAACGACCGGAACGACCTATGCGATGCAGATAGGTCTCCGAAGTCTTGGGGAAGTCGAAGTTGATCACGACATTGACAGCCTGGATATCGATACCACGAGTGAGAAGATCTACATACGTGGGTTAGCTTCCACGGCGAATCGTCGTGGTAATAAGATAGAACATACCAGAGCAGACGAGATTACGGCAGACGCCATTCCTAAAGTCATGGAATACACGATTGCGATGTTGCTGGAGCATTTTGGCATGAGAAAAGAAGCACGAATATCCAAGTTCCGTAATTTTCTTGGCTAACAGCTCGACACGATTGGTAGAATTACAGAAGATGATGGATTGGTTAATTTGCAGCTGGAAGAACCGTCAGGAGGGTATGAGGCATTTTCTGTGCGCATATATGCTCACCTTGGAGAAAAGTGTGTTCAAACAGTGAACCTTCTGCTTTTCCTCTAAGAATACGTAGTACTGAGTGACACCACGCAGGGTGAGTTCCTCCATGAGGTTGATTTCGTATGGTCGGTTCATATGGTCTTCCTTAAACTGAGCGACAGACATAGGGAAGGTGGCGCTAAAGAGCATGACTTGGCGGTCTTCAGGAAGATGGGAGAGCAACTGCTCCATAACGGGGGTGAACTCAGCGGACAGGAGCTTGTCGGCCTCGTCCATGACAAAGATAGGGCACTTGCTGAGATCCGCAATGCCTTTGCTCGCAAGATCAAGGATACGACCGGGTGTGCCAACGAGGACATGAACAGCTTCGCTAAGACGCATGATGTCGTCTTTGAGTGTCGTGCCACCGGTGGTGACCATAACCTTGACGCCCATGTGCTTGCCCAGCGTTTTGCAGATTTGTGAGGTTTGGAGAGCAAGCTCGCGAGTCGGGACAAGAATGAGCGCTTGAATGTGATTCTTGGAGACATCGATCTGCTGCAATGTGGGGATGACAAAGGCACCGGTCTTGCCGGTTCCGTTTTTCGCGCGCGCAAGAATATCGCGTTTGGTGAGTGCAACAGGGATGGCGGCTTCTTGGATAGGCGATGGGTTTTCAAAGCCCATCTCGAACAAGCCCATGAGGAGCTCGCGTTTCAAGTAATAGTCTTCGAAGCTGTGACCTTCGGTAGCGGTAACATCCTGCATGACATACACGTTAACACAGTTGCTTTACAGTGGAAATTAAGGAGCGTACCTCAGTCTGGGGCCGTGAGTCTTTGGGAGGGGCTTTGAGACCAGCCTTCCAGTCCTCATCCGTCCTGCGCGCCATTCAGCATATATGCGCACGGAGCGCGGCAACGCGGAGCACTCACGAGACTGGAGTCTGCACTTTTGATGATCCCTCTGCCATAGCTGAGAAATTCGAAAGGGGGTTGCTATCTGGTTGCGAGCTGGATGGTTGTGAGACGGCGGAGCGTTGTTGCGTGGTGGTCAAGGGAGTTCGAGGGTCAAGAAGAGGCAGGCTCGCGACCCTGGTTGAGCGTAGCGGGAGCAATCTGGGCCAGAATGTATAGCTGACTAAGCAGACAATTCCGAGCGAATAGGTAGCTCGTGGGAATTACATAAAGATCTGCAAGTTCAAGTGGAACGCCCGCACCGCAAAGCGACTGATCAGAGCATATATGTGTCCTTAAGGGAGACTAGTATGTGATTACGAGTTTCGAATGCTGTGACAGAAGAATTGAGCTGAGAAAGAGACGAATCGGGAAATGCTGACGCCTATGGGATACAGTGGAAGGTCAGGATGATCACGATCAAGGCATCGCGTGCGACGCGTGGGAGGAGAAATGGCAGGAATGGAAAGAAGACTATCGGATGGTCATGCTGTGCAGGATGGCGAGGCCGCAAATCATGGAGCTGAGATAGGATGATCCAGTCAGCGTCTGTCTTCCAAACGGGAGCACGACGACGTACACAATGAAGAACCCGAAGGTGTATCCGCTCGCGTGGTCTTGGACACTGACTGACCAGATCTAGCGAGTATTATCAGTATTGGAGGCATGCAAAGAGTAGCTTCACATACATATCCGCCCAATACTGGACCGATGAAACGGGACAAGGAGACCACACTCTGCGCCAATCCATTAGCCATACCCACAACGGGGGGCGGCGACACTGGGAGGAAAACGTCAGAAAGTTCAACATACATCGGGCTGTCTGCCCTTACTGTAATTAAGCAGCACCGCAACAGCAGTATAGCAGAATGTAGAGCCGCAGTACCGTGTGGCAGTACTGAGCGCCAGCCCGATCATGACGAAGATATAACCACCTCCTTCAGCATTGGTGAAGAGTCGATAAGGGATGACCGAGAGATATGCAGGGATGAACAGCAAGGAGCCGATACGGAACATGGCGAGGTGGGAGAAACGGCCGCGAGGAGGGCCGACGGAGGGATACAGAACGAATTGGAAGATCATTTGCGCGATGGACATGAGTGCGACTGGTCAAAATGTTAGATATAACCGATCGAGCTTGCTAGTTGACCTACTAAGCTGGGCAAATCCCCCGGGGTTTAGGCCCAATCCGCCCGATTCGTATTTCCTAAAAGCCGGTCAGCATGAAGGCAACCAATGCCAAAGATTGCACTTACGAAACGAGGTAGGAATAGAATATCTGGTCATGCGTCGTATTATGTAGCGCCAGCATCCCATACTGGAAGATGATAACGAGCGGCAAGTTAGACCAGAGCCCGCCCGGCGGGGGAGCCTCCACAACCGGCGTGTGCTGCTCTGAGCGCGCGACCTGGCCCTCGACGATGGGCTGTAGGCTCGTGTCGACAAACGGATCCGCCGCACCCATTGTCGCCGGCGGCTCGACGAGGCCGGTATTGTTGAGGATTGACGGCATGGCGGAGGAGACGGAGAAGCGGCGCTCGCCCCGCGGGGAGTCGGCGTGGACGGTGGAGAAGCGGCGCAAGGTGGAGCCTGACACGGCTGCCCGATCGCCCCGTGGAGAATCGGTGTGAATAGTGGCGAAGCGGCCGAAGTTGGAGCCGGACACTTGACGAGATGCCGTTCCGATCTCAGGAGGCGCCAAGCTGGTTTCTTCTTCGTCGGAATCAGCGGGAGTCTCGTCAAACACTTGCTCAGTTTCCGTGTTGAGAGCCGAAGCGACCCAGAGATCGCCCATCGAAGTGACGGTGAATTCGTTGGCTGCATACGATCATCAGATTCTGCGATATACATACGCAATAGATGCTCACCCATGAGCAGCCTCTGCGCAAGACTGAGATGCTCCGTCGGCTGGGCATCTCCCATTCCCTCCTCCATGTTGGCCATTCCCTGGCCCGAGCTCCGTCTACGCCTGAAAGTCTGAATACTCGCGTGCCTCGACCGCAGTCCATTCAGCCCTGTCGGCATCGCTCTTGCCCCATAGCCGTACGCGCTGCCCGCCCTAGGCCGAGCAGGGCCAGAAACACTGCGGTGCTGCTGTCTCGCACTGACCGATGGGGGTGTATGACCGGGCGACGGGGAGAGCCCCTGGTGCTCCCTTACACGATGGGCAAAGTAGCCGCTCAGACGCTTGGTCACGTTCTTCTGCAATTGCGTGACGAACGTGTCCGGGTGCTCAGGTGGCTCTTGCTGCATCGCCTCCGGTGCAGCAGCGGTCGGGGTGAGCTCTGCAGCGGAATCCTCATCCTCCTCGTGCATTGTCGGCATCGGGGTAGAGCTCTGCTCGCGGTCGGGCTCCACTTCTTTGTCGGGAAGCCGAATGGCGCCGTTGCGGGGACCGCCGTCCCAGGCGAGGAAGAGCGAGAGGAACGCACCCGTGAGTGTGACACAAGAAGCGATGGCCGTAGGCAGGAGATACGGATATGTGCGCCAGAAAGGCGTGTCGAAGGCTGCGAACTTGAGGGCGGGAGATTCGACTGACACGATTATAAGTCTCAGTCTGGTAGATGCGCGGAAGCTGCTCACATGTGCCACCAAGAATCGCACCGGTTACACCTCCCATACCCCAGCAGAAACTGCAAGCGACTGAATAATGCGAAGCACAACCAGGGGGAACATAGATACCCAAGGATAGCATACGCCCTGCCCTCATTGTCCGGTGCAGTAATCAGTGCCACATTCCCTCTCGCCACTCCCACAGCGCCATTAAACACACCCTGCGCAAGGCGGATAACGATAGCCTCTGAGTAGCTGCGCGACGTGCCGAAGATGACGCAGGTGATGGCGTTGCCAAGAAGGGAGACGAAGAGGACTGCGCGGGTGCCGTGCTTGTTGGCGACGGTGGACCATAGGAGGGAGGTAAAAAATTGGGTGATGAAGAAGACAGAGGCTGTATATATGCGTCAGCATATGTAGCCAAAGGCAGCGGGGAATTGAGCGCACCGAGAACGCCGGTCAGGTAGCCCACTTGAGCTTCATCCTCTGCGACATCGAAGCTCTCCACCATGAAGAGAAGGAACGGAGTCGAGACATTGGCCGAGAGGAACTCTCCCAACATAGCCTGCGAGGAACCTCAGCAACGCACGGGCGCATCGGTGATAGGGGTACTCACGATAGCCAGGACCAACATGGGCAGGATAGGCAGCGGCGTCGAGGATGCATCGGACCGCAGCGTCGGCACAGCAGGTGGGAGCTCTGGCTCCTCTAACAACTGCTGGATCTCCTCGTCCGTCGCGTACTTGCGGGCGTCGCTGATCCTCCTCCTCCCGCTCATGGCACGGTACGAGAACCTCGACGGCTTGGGTTGCTTGTTTGGAGATGTAGGATTGGAGCGCGGGCTGCCCGCATGAGGGGTGTTGTCGTTCGACGTGAGCAGCGCGGACTCAGCAAACGGATTCTCGGGCGGGGAAGGCAGCGAGAGCTGCCCGGGTGGCCTGTTGTTGCGCGTTGGAGTGCTGGACATGGTCGGTCCTTCAAGGGAACGCGCTGTGCCGCAGTACGGGGGCTGCTTCTGAAGTGTGCTATAGACGGGCAGCCAGCGTGGCTGCTAACCCCGCGATGGGGGCAACGACACGAAGGGGAACGAAGCCTGCAGGAGACAGGTGACCGAACGAAGGTATGTTGCGATGTACAGGAAGGCTCAGAGGTTATTCGACAGGGCGCGGTCGATGTCGCTCCTAAACCCTGTGGGTCGGGGACGCGCCTCATCTGCTTCCAGCGCCAGTGACGTTATACCGGGCCCGGCGCGAGTCGTGTTGAAACTTATATGGGGAGCTGCAGTTGTCATAGTTACATGGTATTGTCAAATAAACATTGCAAGTCAAGGATTGATATCGATAAGTATCTCGCTCGTGATGGCCCTCTGACGAGTATTGCCATCATATATATACAGACATAGCTACAATGCTGCTTTAATGGAAAGAGAAATATGCTCAGAATCTGAGAGAATGCGAGCCACGACATGTCCCCTCCAATAAATACAAACGAAACAGATAAAAACGTAGCAAACTCAAGCGGCCACCAGACCAGGGTTCACGATGCGGGATAATAAGAAAGAAGCGTGCTGTGGATATATAGTGTAGCCCTATTTACGAGGGTTGCTGCGCCGTTCGAGCGGGGACCGGCCTGCGTCTCATCGTTTGTATCTCCGTTTGCGAGCCTGCACACGGAGCTCACCAGTCTTGGTATCGAAGCCTGACTCTTCAGCAACAAGAAGCATCTTGATGTCGCCTCCGTCATGCAGGTTGATACCCTCTCTCTTTGCGATGTTGACAAACTCGATGATCATGTCGTGCGCGCTCTGCGTGCACATGATGGGTAGATTTTCCGATTTCCATTCAGACCACCTCAGATCCCACCTGATAACCTGTTCAGTTTTCTCTTTGAAATAATACGAAAGTTGACCTACCCGTCCCAAGTAACGAGGTACTCGACGTCTTTCTCGATGTCGTCGCCTACAGCGCGTGACCATCTTCTGCCGATTACTCCCTCGATCACGTAGGTCTCCTTCCCTTTCTTGCAGCCGGGACGAGGGCAATCCTCAGTACCCTCGCCACCAACGATACTCCGAGCAGAACGTCGTTTGGATATGCCATCCCTGCCCTATGAGTCAGCGGATGACAGAGAAGGGTGTCATGTCTACGCACGCGGTGCATATGGGGCAGCCCCAGACCTCCTTTGAGTTTTGTAAGGCTTGAACTTCTGCTGGTGTCAGGCCGACACAACCGGCATGGAACCACCTTTCACACTACGACAGAGCTCAGCAGTGCCTTTGCGATTCGATAGGCCCGTGAGCTCACCCCGTCACATTCTAGCATTTCTTCGCCATCTTCGGGCTCGGGCAGCAGATCAGGCCAATCGACGTTCTTCATATCGTCCCTGAAGTTCTCATCCGCAGATGCATCATCATCAGATACAACAACAGGGCTCGACCCAGTTTTCGTCCTTTTATTGTTCCTAGACGACGTGTTGTCGTCCGCGCCTCGCTTCGTCCCACGAGAGGCTGGAGAGGAGATCGGGACCGACGGCGGGGATTCTCGTTTCAGCAACGCTTTCTGTTGCATCTGTCCGAGGATACCGGAGGAGCCCAGCCGTTCAGGCCTCCTTTTAGCTCGGCTGGAGCGACGCGGAGTAGCTTCTGGAGGTGGGGACGCAGAAGGAGAGGACGGAGGAGAGATAGATGTGGATGCGGCGGAGCCAATGCCAGAGACCGGTACCCTTCGATCGTCCTTCGTTCTCCGGCTTGGAGCAGATGGTGCCTCTGCACTGGGAGATTGTAATGATACTTGAATAGCAGGGACGTTGGATTTTTTCTGCGAGGTGTAAAATTCTGATCCTGATTGTGAGCCGATGTTCGTAGCCTGTGAAACGAGTGTGTCGTCTGTTTGGGTGGGAATGCTGTAGTCCTCCTGAGTCAGGAGCTGTTGCGATGATTGCCGGGCTATGGGAGGCGCAGCACGAAAAAGGGAGAGGATCGAATTTGCTGAAGATGCTACAGACTGTCAGGGACATGTATGCGCCTGCTGAAGGACGCAAACGAACCGGAACTGCCAGCACGGGCAACAGTGCCTCCTATGTAGCCGACTTGGAGAGAGGGGCCAGGAGGGACAGGGGGCTGCGAGACAGTTCGACTGGAATCTGACAAAGATACATTAATATATGCGCATATACATCGTTATACAGCTACTGTATCACTCACTACTATCCTCCGTGGTGTGCGTCTCCTGAGTGGTCTTCTGCTGCGTGGCGGCATCCAGCCTCTCCACCATGCTCCCCATCTTGTCCGCCAGGCCAGTAAAGTGCTCATGAGCAGCTCCGAGTACAGTCCCGAGCGTGCCGTCTCTCTTCTCCACTATTTCAGCCAGACCGCGGATCACGACTGTCAAGGCACCGACGCATTCGATCATCTTTGCGTTGCTCGTCTTCATTTCATTGACTTTGATATCGATACGTTCAGAGAGATCTTCGATCGTCTGGACGCCCGCATCGATTTCCGTGGTAATGACAGCAGTGACTTTCTTAGCAGTAATATCAACGATGCGGGCAAGCTGGATGAGCGATGGCTGAGAATGAGAGGTGGAGGACTGAGTAGAAGATTGAGTAGACGATTGAGGAGACGACAGAATGTCAGCGACGATCAGTTCATCGTCGTCTTCAGCTTCGGCGGCCGCCATCACCTTCGTGAGCTCCTCCTTGACGACCTCGCGCACCAGATCCTTCATCTCGTCACGAAGCTCGCGCTTCATACGATTATTTTCCGAGCCCATTACGTTCTTGATCGCGTTCTGATGCTTATCCAGCTTCTTATCGATGCTTTTCCCGAGCACTCGCAGGGCGACCACCGGCAACTCGAATTCTTCATGATTTTCGACTCCAGGCAGCAAGTTCAGCAGGGTGGAATTGAGGACAACGGCCGGCTCAGGAGCGGCCGTGGACGACGAAGACGAGGGGCGACCAGTAGCAGCACGACGCGCCGCGGCTCTGAGCGGGGAGGACATGTGGAACACTAGCAGCGGGGGAACGGGCGGAGGAGGTCGACAGTAGCCCGTACGACAGCAGGTGGTGGTCGAGAGGCAAGCGCGCCTGCCTAGTAGTGACTCGCGTTACAACCCAAAGTCAGTCAGTCCGCCGAGTGTCCCTCGCCCGTTTTAGATTATCTAGATGCGGAAGCTTCTGCCAGGCGTCGCCTTGTAACTCGGTCCCTGTGTAAGTCACGCGAGTGTAATGTATACATAAGTCACGGTGTGGGAGCTGCGATGGCTGACTCCTTACGAGTGGTATAGCATGCATATCTAGCGTATACTAGTACAACATATGCGGTTTCAAACACTCAAAAAGAGTACGAAAGGACGATCACGTCCGGTATATGCGCAGCAGCCGCTGCTCAGTCACGATCCTCGTCCTACACAGTGGACACTCGCGGCTCCCTTTCATGATGAGGTCCGAGCAGGCCATGCACAGTGCCAGATGTCTGCTCAATAAATCAGAACATTTTCCCAAATGCAATGTGGTTGAATCGGACGCACCCGCAATCAACAATAGCGATGTTGGCCTCCTCGTCCTGGCAAACCACGCACCGCCCGATCAGGCTGAGGTCGTACTCCACATTCGAAGCGCGCGACTTTTGTGGCTTGACCTCCGGCTCCACTACAGGGGGTAGCGGGTCTACCTTCGGGGGCACCGGAGGGGCGTCTCGCGGTACGCTGAGGGGTGACTGCGGGAGCGGGACGGCTGCTGCCTCCTCTGCTGAGACGTTCGTGGTCGACAACCGTTCCCCGTCTTGCAGGGGCGTGGGAGGCTGGCGGCCCGATGACTCCCTATCCTCCGGCGGCTCCACCTCGATGACCACTCCCGGATGTCCTTCAGTCGCCGTCCTGACGGCCTGCAAGCGCCTGAGCCTGTCCCGCTCGTGCGTCTCCCTGCTCTCCTGCTCCGCACGCCTGATATCCTCCATCTCCTGCTCCCTGAACCGCTCCTGCTCATCTTCCATCGCGTGCACCTGTTGCAAGCGTACGCGCTCGCGCTTCTCCTGCTCGACCAGCATGCGCACTTTGAGCACTAGATCTTCCTTTTCGACTAGGAGGTGCGTGTTCACGTGGTTGTGCTCTAGCACGCCTTTGAGCGCGCTGATGGAGAGGTGGGAAAGCTCGTCCGCGGAGAGAAGGACCAGGTGGTCCATTGTCGGTGGTGGGACTGGAGTAGGGTTACGGGGCGGAGGAGGACGAGAAGAGGGAGGTTGGCCAGCCGGTCTAGGAGGAGGACGAGGAGGCGGACCGGGAGGAGGCGCATACCGCTGCTGTTGCTGCGGTGGCGGCCTCGGATTCGTCCTCTGCTGTCTGGGAGGCGGCGGCGGAGGGGGTGGTCGCGCCTGCTGCCTCGGCCGATCCTGCTGCTGACCTCCATCTCCGAAGAATCCACCGAGCCCATTCGGCCCCAGCGGGTCTGAGAAGTCAAATCCCCCTCCTCCGCTACTAGCAGCACTCTGCCCACTGCCAGTCGAGCTGCCTCTGTTCCTCCCACCGCGAATCTCCGTCGCTTTGGCAGGAATCCCGAACCGCCTGTAGAAGTTCTCGTGCGCCTGGGGCAGGCTCGGCCCGCCCTGCCGCGCTGCGAGGACGATATCGACTAGGTCGCCCTTCTCAGCGACACCCGGAGGGATTGGTATTCCGTAAGCGGAGAGGTAGTGTTTGAGCCGCGCGATGCTTTGCTGCTTGAGCTGGTTGCGGCCGTAGGATGTCACTGTAATAGGCTCAGTTGTGAACAACACCAGAGGTCGAGCAGCGTACTGGTGAGATTATCGATACAGTATGCACACACATGTACGGGGTCGTACCCCGCCTCTGGGCCGTTTCGCCTCTTGAGTGCTTGATGGTCGGAGCAACTATGACAGTACGAGAACCCTACCATGCATCAGCCCGTTGCCAATCTCCAGCCGTATCACAGACGTACCGCAATGCGCACACTTCCTAGAACGTACGATGATCGGTACGAAGTTCTTCCCGCACCTCCTGCACTCGCTGTCGTCGCCCTGCGCGGGAGCCTCATCGGCAAGCAGCGGCATGCCTCGTACAGGTCCGTCCATCTCGCTCTTCTCCCTTTGTAAGCCGCCTACACTCGTGTGACCTTGTACGGTCCCGCTGGCTCGTCGTTGTCAAGGTGTCTAGCAACGCCAACGCAGTAGAGCGGCTACTGTCGATAAGCTGACTGAAACTGGGTATAGAGTGAGCAGAAAGCGAAGAGTTGCAACGTCTGCTTGTGGTCAGCATGCAATGACCGACAGGCTGGAATGTGCTAGAGCGTCTCAGGGTACTGTATCGTCGGCCGCCCGATGCCCCGCGCTGTCCGGCGCAGGCAGGCGAGCGTGTCCCCTGCCGCTTTCCCGGCTTAGTCAGGCCTTGGCAGCTTTGCTCTACGGCACGTGATCTGGGCCCACGCAGAGATCTTGACCTCTGACCGTCACTACTATCAAGAACGATCTCAGGGACACCCACGTTTGCGGATGCGGTCTCGGAACGGGGGAATCGGTATTTCCGATGAGGGGGGCGGCGTCGCGCCGCGCGAGGCGCGAGAAAACGAGGGTGCTGATGCTGATATGGTATTTTTGGATGTCAAGAACAATAATGTCGAGACAACAATACAAGAATAACTGCTCCGTTTATGTATCATTCCAGCCTTCGGCCTCCGACTGTCCGGCCCAGACGCGCATAAGATAGAAGTAGTTTGCCTTCTACGCGAAATGGGGTGCGGGTGGACCCGAGAGGCGCGGCGTGTCAAAAAAGCGGCGCAATGTGTGGTTTGATTAGCCTCCGAGGCGCGGTGATGGGGGCAGGAACAAGCCATTTGGGCTGCCTCCGAAAGAGGCGCGCTCGGTGAGTCGCGAATCGGTCGGACTTGCTCGAGGCTATCACCCGTCCGTCTGCAACGCCGTCCTCTTGACAGCCACCCCTCCCTCCTTTTGCTTCTCTCCATCCAACGGGTGCATCATTCGAACCCCCACCGCTCCCTCAATCCTTTGCGCCTTGCCCGCACCCCATAGCATACTACTCCCGACCTCTTGCATAACGCTCGCTCTTATCGCACTTTCACTCTCAACCTCTTGAACTCCCCCGACGACCTCAAAAAATGGCATCGAACAAGGATCTTGAGGCGTCCATCCCCCTGCACGAGCGCAACGATCACATGGAGGATCTCGAAGTCAAGTCCAAGCTCGGCGACGAAATGGACACGCTCCCCACCACCAGCCCCGCCGCGAACCTCTCCAAGCCCCAGGAGAAGAAGAAGCTCTCCGCCGCAGTCATCATCCCCATCTGGATTGTTCTCTCCTCCTCGGTCATCATCTACAACAAGTACCTCTACAGCGTCCTCGACTTCCAGTACCCCGTCTTCCTCACCACCTTCCATCTCGCGTTCGCGGTGAGCGCCTATTGTACGCGCATATATGCATATATGCTGATCCAGACCAGGCCATTGCCACACGTGTGCTGCAAAGAACGACCCATCTTCTCGATGGAGCGAAGGAGGTGCATTTGACGCGCGACACCTTCGTGCGCTCCATCCTTCCCATCGGTGCGTCTCCTTGTCCTCGAGTGCGACAATGTCTCACATAGCTGGGCAGGCGTCCTCTTCTCCGGCTCCCTCATCTGCTCCAATGTCGCCTACCTCTCGCTCTCCGTGTCCTTCATCCAGATGCTCAAGGCCTTCAACCCGGTCGCGATTCTGCTCATCTCATTCGCCTTCCGCTTGCAGGATCCCAGCCAACGCCTCATTGCGATCGTGTTCATGATCTCCGGAGGTGTCGCGATGGCATCCTATGGCGAGATGCACTTTGAGATGTTCGGTTTCATCAGCCAGTGTCTGGCTGTCATTGTCAGTCGACTGTCCTTCATCTCTGTGTCCCGTTGATGACCGTGGCTGCAGTTCGAGTCCTGCCGTCTGGTCCTGATCGAGGTCCTTCTCCACGGCCTCAAGATGGACCCGCTTGTCTCTCTGCACTACTATGCACCCGTCTGCGCGACGATCAACGCGTTCGTGATCCCCTTCACAGAAGGTCTCGCGCCGTTCTACGCGCTGGCCGAGCTTGGCCCCTTCGTCCTCATCACGAATGCGATGGTCGCCTTCTCCCTGAACGTCGCCGCCGTGTTCCTCATTGGCGCGGGCGGTGGGCTTGTCCTCACGCTCGCCGGTGTCTTCAAGGACATCCTCCTCATCTCCGGCTCCGTCATCATCTTCGCTTCCCCCATCACCCCTATCCAGATCGTCGGTAAGCTTCTTCCTATTTTGTCCATGCGCGTGTGTTAACGTTATCACAGGCTACTCAGTCGCGCTCGGGGGTCTCATTCTCTTCAGGACCACCGGCGGCAAGAAGTAAGCGGAGAAGCTGGCTCTTCCCCCTCTTCCCCTTCTTCCCACTGCGAACTCTCTCCCACTGCACCGCATAACCGTTGTATACCCGTCTGCATCCCCTAGAGTTGCCACGCGCTCCCCGGCGAGCTCTGTGCTCGCCACCACCCTAACCATATGACTCCTTGTTCGTTCCCTAGCGTAATTATCACCCTAAAACCCCTGTTGTAGTAGGACGGATTCCGGATTCTGTCCTGGTTCCCTGGGACTCGTCTCTCTCCACCCTTGTGCTCTCGCTGCTCGCTGCGCTGTGGCTGTAACGTGTCTTGCGATAGAAAACAACGTAATGATAATGTTACAGTGCCCTCGGATCGTAGCGTCTAACGTAAAATTACACCGGTAGATCCCTACATGCTCTCATATCCCTTATACCGCTGACTGCGTAGGTGCAAAGCGATCAGCGGATTGTGTTCTGCCGGTTGGCCGACTTCTCAGCCAGCCGATCTACAGGCGCATCCGCAGCATTCGCAGCGGGGATATCCAGCTTTGTGTTCGGATCCCTTCCTGGCGACCTGCGCTCGCCCTTGAACCCAACATAGTACATCCTGCACTGCTCTCCGTCTTGCGACTCGGACTACCTCGACGTCAGCGTATTGTCCTCCCGTCCGAGCTGGAAAGTGAACGCACGAAAAGCAGTGTGCACGAGCTGACATTCGCGAACGCCGCCACACGGACGGGGTACTCCGTCACCTCGCTCGCCCCCTCGAGCAGGGAGACGTCCTGCTGCGGCTTGAGGTCGTCGACTTCGCCGAAGTCGACGCCGAACGGCCTGTTGACGTACACGCGCACGCGGTGCGGGGCGAGCTCGCCTCGTGCTGCTCCCTGTTCAGCTGGCCCGTCTGGAGGAGGGGGAGGGATAGGGGGGGTACCTGGCTTGAGAAAGATGCTTCGTATCCGTACTTGCTCGACGAAGGGGATATGGATGATCAGCTGTGCTGATGTAAGCGACTGTTCTTGGGAAGGATGCTGAGGCCTACCTGGTCGTCGACGTTCGACTCTGCGTACTTGACCGTTGATTCCCGCTCATGCCACGGCTTAATCAGCTCTTTGGCGTCCTCAGGTACGCTGATATTCACTCCAAACACACTATTTTCCAATGAGCATGCAGCTCTAGTAGGATGGGCAGGAGGCGTACTTGTCCCGGTCTATAACGCTGAAGAGGTTGATCGTCTCCGCCGCGCCTGCCGTTATCCGCTGCTGCACGGATGGGCTGGCGGCGGCTACATCTACTGCGGTAAGGTCGTCCTGACAGGTTGGCATGGTGGATGGTATAAGCGTTAGTGTACAGAGTACAAGCTGGGGAGCTGAGGGCCTCGTCATGTTGCGCCCTGACTTTACCAATGACGTTACGTAACAAGCACTCCCGGAGCCGTGGCTCCGGAAACGTTCAAAATACCTTCCCGTCTTTCCGTACAAGTTTGTACCAATCTTACAGTGTTCCGAACAGCGGGATCATGTGACGCAGCCCGTCTTCATCGCCCTATCGCTCAAATAGCGAACAAGGAGGACAACGGAAGATCGCCCCAAGGGTTTGGAACTATGACGAGGGAATGTGGATGTCATTAGCAGTCTACTTCTGTACGCTAGAAATCCATCTCGTCGTCATCGTCAATTTCGCCCTCGGCAATGCCCTTGGCGATGTTCTTTTCCCTCTCCCTGGCCGCTTCTGACGAAGCGAGGTCCTTCCTGTGCGCATTGAGCGGGAAACGCATCGCCTACAACCTCTGTCAGACAAAATCCGGTACGAGGACATGAGAGAACATACCTTGACACTCTCGTTATGCAGCTCCAGGCAGAATCCAATGCGACGCCCGAAGACTTCACCAGGCTCGGCAGTGGAGTACACATCACCCTTCCTGCCGCAGACCATGACGCCCTTCTGATGGTCGAGGATGCCCTCAACGACGCCGTCCCGGATCGCCTTGCCGACGATGTACTCCGCGTCCTCCTCCGAGTCCAGGGAAAGCTTGGTGCAGATGTCGCGCAGGGAGATGCGGGAGTAGGCGAGCGAAATGGACCGGATGCCGGTCTTGATGACGTTGTGCCGCAGCCTGAGGATGAGCGTGTACGACTTGTCGTGCTGGAACTGGGTCGTGTACGTCTGGAGCGCGCTCTGGAAGTGGGACAGGTCACCGATGCGCACCGCGCGCACGATCTGCAGGTATGGCTCAAGCGGCTTGCGCAGCACGGGCTGGCGGAAGAGCGCGCGGTCGGGGATATCGCCCATGAGGAGCTCGACGACGATGAAGAACTTGTGGACGGTCTGCCAGAACCCGGGGGCGGTCTTGGCTGCGGGCGCACGGCGGATCGCTTGTAGAAGCTCGGTGTGCGCCTGCGTGTAGGACAGCTGGACGGCGTGGATGCGGCCCAGGTAGTACTGATACCGCGCCCACTGCGGGTTGCCGGCCGAGTCGGGGAAGGTGGACTTGGAGACAAGCTTGTCGGCCTGGGAGTAGAGGTTGTAGTGCAGGTAGTTGCGCAGGAGAAGATTGATGAGCGTTGCTTGGGAGTCGGCGTCGCGGCGGAGTGTCGCGGTGCGGTGGGCAGCAAGCAGCAGTCTGTTTGACTTTCAGTCGCTGTTCTTACAGTTTCGAAGAAGATAATAAACTCACGGTCGGATCTCGGCCAAACGGTCCGTTACCTCATACAGCCTCGCAAGATAGAAGTAGATCTTCGCAGCAACAGCATCCATTGTGCGCCTGTTGAGTGCCTGGATCCTCTCCACCGTCTCGTGTGCAAGGGCCATTGCCTTCTCCGTCGTCTCCTTCGTTCCGGACAGATGGAGCAGGATCAGAAGACGGATGTAAGCGTCACCCTCGGGCAACGGGTCCGATGTTACAGCATGCTGAGGCTCGGCATCGCCGTTCGGGAGGTCGACGTCCATCGACGTAGGGGCGCTGAGGTACTGGAAGAGTGCTGCCTTTGCGGGCGAGTCTACAACACTATCAACCCCCTGCTCTCAGACACATAAAGCATATGCGCTCACCCTTGGTATAGTTCTCCTCAACAGCCTTGCTCAGCACCTCATCACTCAGCTTCTTCTTCAGATGGCTGAGCGTCCTGAGCACCCTGTGCGTGAACCTCGGCTCGAGCGTCGTGACGGCCCTGTCGATGAGCGCCAAGTTCTGCTTAATCTCCACAGTGGGCGGGGTAGGCTCCGCCTTTGGCGCAGCGGGCTTCTCCGCGTCCGGCGTAGGGCCAGCAGCGGTTGGTTTCGGCTTGGTGTCGACGTCCATGCTGGTGCTCTGCTTTTGTGAGGAAGGAGGGGAGCAGGGGGAAGGTTGGGGAGCAGGTATATGCGCAAGGGTGGCGTACGACCAGGAGGGCGACGCGTCCCCTCACCAGCTGCTCTCAACGGAACTGGAATTTCAGTGACCAATCAAGCTGACCTCACGACACAGCCACATACGTGGACGTGTCGACCCTGGCAAGGGAAAGCGCCGCAGCATACCTGCTCGACAACGAACAACTGAAAGAGCATGAAGCTGCCCACAGCATCATTCGCGGCGGTGCTCGTCGCCATTGCGGGGCTGTCGAATGCAGATTTGCAGGTCAAGAGCCTCAAGTTCTCCGTCCAGACGCCCAGCAGCGACATCATCACTGCCGACACGTCCGTCCCTTTCTCCTCCTGGCAGTTCCGAGCTAACGACCCTGCAGGCTGACCCCGAACTCGTCAGAGCCGCCAACGCTCGTGCTATCCAATGCGGACACGTTCAAGCTCTCGTTCACGGTCGAGGACGAGAAGGGCAACGGTGTTCAGCCCGTGCAGAGTATGCTGCGCGTGTGGGACGAGGAGAGTGGGGAGGACGGCCTGCTGCCGTTCAAGGTTTCTGCCACAGGGAAGGGGCGGTTTGAGCTTGTGGGTGCTTCCCTACATCTGATGAAATTTATGCTGACCGCTCTGTGATGTAATGTAGAACATGCGCCGCCCGCCGCCCCAGCTTCCCCCCACACCCACCGCCACACCCCTCAACGTGACTCTCCTCCTGGCGCTCCCTCCCCACGCGCCCCTCTCCCTGCACCTCCTGCAGCTCCAGCTCCCCCTCTCGGAGCCTGCACCCATCCACCCCGAGGACCACCTGTACCACCCCCAGCCGGAGCTCTTCCACACCTTCCGCCCGGACGAGCGTGTCCCTCCCCGGGTTGTGAGCCTGCTCGGCGCGGGCGCCGTGGGCGCTCCGTGGCTCGTGCTCTTGCTGCTCGTACGTCCCTCTCCTTCGACCCGGGACGCTCATACTGATACGACTCTTGGGGCACAACGCAGCTGGGCAACCTCCGTCCCTCCCTCTCCTTCGCCTCCTCCCCCAAGCTGCTCCTTTTCCTCACCACGCTGGCGGCGTTCGAGGGCCTGCTCGTCACCTACTGGGTGCAGCTCAACCTCGGCCAGGTGCTACTGTACGGCGCGGCCCTGGGAAGCCTCACTGTCATCGCCGGGGTGAGCGCGCTGAACGCGAGGAAGTTCGCTCTCTGAGCGCAGGTGCGCCTGTTGGGTGGGGGTTGCGGGGGTGCGGCGAGAGTGCATCTGGGGCCGTGTGCTCGTGCGCCAAAGGCCGAGCGAGAGTCGATGTGTGGAGGGAATGCCCGGGAAGCAGGAAGCAGGAGACTACAGCCGGTGTATGGCCGATCGACTCAGGCACAGCGCCAGGCCAGACCCCTCCCCTTCTTGGGCGCAAGCAAAATAGACGAGCATCAAAGCACAATGCATAATTGTCTAAAGCATCGCTGACGTGCAGCTGCCGTTCTGGGCAGGGGAAGAATCATGCGCTAGTTGTTGATTGGGTGGGAGCCATTGTGCCCCTTCCCTGCCTGCCTTCCTGCAATGCATGAATTGTAAGCACGCATCGACAGCGTTGCAGGAGAAAAGCCAGGGAGGGCAGAAGACTCTTAGAAGCTGCGTGCGACTGCGCGCGCCGGCGCCACCCGCTGGATCGCCGAAAGAAGGTGCGCTTGCGACAATGTGAGAACGTGAGAACATGAGAACGTCAGGAAGCGAGGCCGGGAAAATTCACCCCGTAGCCTCATTCCCCGTCGTACCTGTACACTCCTGCCTGAAGGACGCAATGCCCAATGGAATGCCCAGCGGTCAGCGATCAGTGATCAGTGGTCGGCAGAGCCGCGACATGCCAATTCCCGGATAAGTACTGGGCAGAATACAGTTATCATTAATTGCGAGATGGAAATGACTGCTGCGGCCTGACCGGTCACCCCACTCAGCACTTACAGACAATATGCGACTCAGCATCAGCATCAGCTCTTATCTGCGAAAGCCTTATAAAGCACCCAGGGGGATGCCGCACCCTGCGCGCCGTGTTCCACTCTGCGGGGCGAGACAGCTGGGCGCGGCTGATGCTGTATTTGGCATTTGATATTTGACATGTGGTTGGTTGGTTGGTGAACAGGTCTCGGAATGTTCGATGTGGAGTACTGTATTTGCAGTGGCGAAGCACGCCATCTATCGATCGACCAATGATCAAGCAATAGGCACCGTTGTACTGTATCCGCATCACATCACAGACGGTGCGCGGCTCGGCATCCCTCGCCTTCGATCGTCGATAACGACGGCCCTGCCTGTGTCCTTCCACCTGCATCCTTCGTTCCAGAGGAACGGTACTGTACTGTGCAAATCAGCTCACTGGGTCGGCGTGCCCGGTGCGGTCGCCGTGCACGGCGGGTAGGTATAGAAGGCAGGGCGGCTCTTTTTCGGGTTTCGTGTTTGGAGGGGTCTGCAGGTGCGGTTCCAGGTTGCATGGTTGCCAGTGCATCCCAGAATCCGAATGCAGATCTGGTCGCCCTAATCCAGTCGGTGGAAATACAGCTGGAAATAGCTGGAAATGAACTGCACTGGGCAGCACCGCCCAGCGCGCAAGCCGATCCAGCGAATGCTCGGCAGGATTGGGACGGATATGGGATAGGGATATGACAACGCACCGACTGTACTCGGTAGGGGGCCGGGCACTGCTGCGCGAGCCGGCAATGTACCTAGCTCGGGTTGGACATTTTGGTGTATTTCAAAAGAGTCGGAGGCTAAATTTTATTTTGCTTCCTTTGAAGTGAAGTGGAACGGCTGCTAGTTATCCCCAGTATTTGGGATAATGAAGGTCTTATGCACTTAAGTTTCTTCGTATCCGGCGGAGAAATTTAAAGTTGAATTTCTTCAGCTGTTCTGAAGAAACAGTTTGTATTTTTTCAAAGGTATTGAAGAAATGGTGGCCTCCTCTTTGTTGACTATGAAGATGATGACATCGAACTTCAAATATGATAATGGTCAAGGAAACTGAACGAAGGTATTGGCAGGGTTGATTTATGTAAATACTGATGCGGTTATGGTTTTGGAGCAGGGCCAGCAAAGGTTATGTATTGCTGAAGAGGACGGTAATGCGGAAATATTGCAGGCTGAGTAACCGGAACAAACATACTTTATAGTCGTTGTCAATACAGTAAGGGGTATTTTGCGGAAGGATGAAGTAGTTGTTTGTCATAGTGATTGGTTGTAGGAAGTGGAGGTTCAGCCTTTGGAATCTGCTGTGACGGTGACGCGTTTTCGCGTTGGTATTGTTATCGACTATTAGAGTGGAAGAAGATAAGGTGTCCCAATTGAGATTCGTCAGAAGGTGGTGGATCGAGGGTTGTATTTGGTGGAAAGGTTGAGATTGTCTACGGCCATATAAAGGTATATTAAGCACCCTGATAACTGCTATGAGACGGCGATACTGACAGGGTCTTTTGACGTGGAGGAACGATGTACTCTTCGCAACGTAGATAGATGGTGATGTTGGATACAGTCGGCGTTGCTTACGTTCTCGGAAATGGAGCACTGTTCGGGCAAGTCGTCGCATACAGGCATTCATTCTAGTAGACATAGTTGAGGGTAAGTTTTCGGCATTCTTGAGAACGTACGTACTGTTTTCGGTAGAATCGTCGGAATGTTGTTTACCGCCCTTGGAGGAGAGAAGTCCGTTGTCAGTGCCTGAAAGGAAGCCATGTATTCGATCAGATTGCCGATGATTTGAAGGCTTGGTTCGATGCATGTCTCGTTGGAAGTAGCGCCTTTTTGAACAGTATGTTTAGCTTGTGGACGCAACACTTGCACTGTCAATTGTGACTCAGCGTTCTAGTCAATGGAGGGGAGCAGACCCACTCAATCGGACGATGTATCAGTGCTGCTATTAGAAGAAGTATTGGTGTCTTCGCTATGGTTAGGGTTAGACATGCTGAATATTGAAAACAAACAGAGAGGATTGGTACGTTTGCTGAGGGCGAAGGTGAAGAGCACGAGACTCCCGTGCCGTGTCCTAGAGATCTCGAAGTTGTCGAAGCCGGAAGCATATTGACCAGTGGAGGTCCGTGCGCCGTGAGAGACACGCGACGAAAGAGCGGAAGCAAATACAAATCTTCTTCGGCAGCGTCGAAGAAAGCAGGCTTTATGTTCGACACCTGCGACGACGACCTGCACTATATTACAAACATTGTCTACAGCACTGTTATGGCTTTATCTCTGTCGGAGCGATGGAATGCATTAGTTCACATGGGGAGAAGCGATGACTCGTGGAAGGAATATACAACGAAGCTTGAACGTGCGGCCAAGGTTAGTGCTCACGCCGGATTATCAGTTGCAGTACTAAGTTGTTGTTAGATACTGATAGAAGAGGCGGTCGGCGATGATGCGCAGCGTTACTACGATATGAACGATCGGATGAAGTCGATTATGCCTGAAGAGTGGCTGTTGAGGGTCGAGGGCGGCTTGTCGGACAAGATGTTGCAACAGTCCCTTTCAGCGAGCGGACATGTGAGTAACTTTATTACTTACGGATATTTAGCTCTATAGTTGCTAATGACCTGCTGTAGAGCAACGTGTTGACTGCGTCGGCTTCAAAGCAGGTGCCTGTTATGCTGGTCGAACGACAATATGTGCGTATTTGATTGATATATGCTGGTATGGTGATGTTGATGTTACGCGGCGGTCATCAGAATCAGAAAATGCCGAATATTACCGTGCAACCTGGTCGCACTGCGAGTCAAGAAGAGAAGGCTAGACTCAAGGAAGAATTCGCGAAGAAGATCGTCCTCACCGACGATATGTTCGAAGGTCGACAGATATACGCTTACTCGAAAGTCGCTGTTCCTTTCAGGCGAAGAGGGAAAAGAGGAAACCTCAGGAGACCAGTCCCTCTGAGTATCGAGCAGTCTAAGCTGAGGAAGGGTTTCAAGATTGGACCGGACAAGTATCATATGCTTCGGTTGGGGTCGAGAGTTCGTCTGTCTGCTATTGATAAAGAGGCGGCTGCGAAGTCGCTCCCTTCGGCGGACGAGATTGAGGTCATCAACGTGGTACGTGTTTTGGTATCGTTCTGTTGGATATGATATTAACGATGCGGTAGTTCAACAAAACTGAAGCGAATAGGAATGTTCATCACAAGGGTTGGGTGAGATTGATCGTGCATTCCTTAAGTTGATGATATTGATTGTGAATGTAGTGTGCTCAATGCGAGAAGCATTATACGGATGACAAGATTATCGCCAATGCTGAAGATCGCACTATGTGTGACGGACCCAATCTTGGGAGCAATCAGATGGATTTCGCTTGTACGCTTTGTCGGGATGCGGGAGAGGGTTGCGGATTTACGTCAGGTAAGAGTATATCAAATGAGCCGTGCCATATCTCCTTACGTCTTCAGCATTTGCGCAGGCGAGGGCGGCACTCCTTGCAGCTGCCGAGGGCAAGCAAGGAACTGACGCAGAGGACGACTTGGATCATTCCGGATCCGAAGAAGATAACGCCTTTCAGGATGAAGCTGCTTTTGAAGAAGTGGACTCTAAGAAGAAGAATACGGTATCGCTGGTGGAGCGCACTTCAGGCCGAAAGCAGGACAAAGAAGCTGCCGCTGCGAAGGAAGATGAAGAGAGGAGCAGATTTAGTAAGCAGATGCATTTATATCTATGACTTATCAGCTGATGCAGAGATGTAGCGTTGATGCTTGGATCTATGAGTCGTCTCAGCAGGAGGTTTTCGACCTCTCTGAATAAAGCTAAAGCGGCGAATCCTAGTGTCAACTTCAAGACCATCGAGAAGAGGGCTAGTCGACTCCGAATCCATGTTCACGATGGAGGCGCAGCGTTCGATCCGGATGGTCCGTAGACTGTGGACGACATATGAGAAGAGTAGGAGATAAGAATATGCATCTACTATCTGCCATGTTACGAAGATGCTGTACTATGTTTCCTCGTTCCATTCCAAATACAATCGTTAGTAGTGATGACACGTTGGATGATCACGTGAGTAAACAAGCGGGATCAAATACGGAAGCGATTTGTTTCCGGAGGATCTTCTTCGTCGGCGTCGAAGATGAGGATGTCTCTTCGTCGACATCTACGATCATCTGGCCACTATGTCTTCATCCATGGCTACCCACACGCATCCAGCCCTCCAAGCCTTTCGTATGATTCGAAAACTTGCGGATGTCGATAAACAGTGGATTCAGCTCACGAAGACAGATGAAAAGAAGAAGAAAGTCGTTGTAAGCATGATGTATGGGCTGATGAAGACGCGCTCTAATTCGTTTCAGGAGCAAATCAAGGCCGCGCTTGACTACGACATCGAACTCTGGGGGGATATTCGCACTTGCCACCCCATTATGCTGCTTATGGGAAAGCGATACTGCACCACTGTATCTAGACGGTATACCGCGAAATTGTTTCCGAAGGAGACTAGTGTCGAAGCTGCGGATGAAGATGTCTCTGATATGGGGTCTGTGTTTGGTGGGGATGATACTATTGTGCTTAGTTCCGGAAGCGAAGTGGACAAGGTGAGTTTATTGTGAATCTTAACTGAAGAGCTCGACTAATGTGTCTTAGGAACCCCCTAAGAAGAAGCTGAAGACGAATCACTTGCCGCAGACTGAGGTAGCATGCCGATTGTGATCGTTTAGGAAAACACACTGATATGTCATTAGAATGATGCCGACCGCAACAAAGGCAACAGCTCAGCTATAGCCGGACTAAGCAATGACAACATTAGCGGCAACGCGAACAGCAGCAAGTCGGGTGCAGGAGGCTCGAGCCATTCATCATTCTTTACGACGAAAGCCTTTGTCGAACCAAGTCTCATCAAAGCGATATTCGATGGCTGCAGATTGGGAAGAGGCTTTCATCGCTTGTATATGCAACACGATGGAACGATAACAAGGTTGCCCGATTCCTTTGTCAACGCTGTCACAGTGACTTTGAGGCCCGCGGATACGACGAAGAAGATCATGACCTTTAATGTCCGCCATTCGAATGAAGTGAAACCGACAGCTGTTGAGTTGGTGGCAGCTTATAACTCGCTTCCTTCCATGGATGAGCTTGAGGTTCTTGACACAGTGAGTGATACAGTATTATAATTGGAGAACGATGGCTAATGAACGTTATATAGCCTGCTCGTGGTGTAGAAGAAGTTGGCGGAGTGCATGGGGGATGGGTAAGCATTATATATTCGTATCAGTAACGAAAAGCTCATGTTTATATAGTGTGCGCAATGTGATATGTATTTCGCTGTTGACGAATTCACGGGCGTCGTACTCTGCTTTCGCACGATGTGTGGAGGGCCATTCAAAAGGTCCGAACAGGATGGCTGGAGTTGCGGTCCTTGCTTGGCGGAAAATCGCGTGTGCGAGTTTCACACCTGTAAGTGAATTCTTCGTAGATATCGATCCATTCGCTTACTCTCTTCATAAACTGTTCAGCGATGGAATGGGAAATGAACAGGCTCGAAAATCTCGGCGTAAATGAGCAGAATGCAGAACAGTATTATTCTCGGAAGTATCAGAAGAGCGTATGGTTGGTTGACGGAACGGGAGCTATGAAGCGCTCTGTGGGAGAGCTCTGGTATTCCAAGGGGCTGGAAATCGCATCACGCAAGCCTCTGTCAGGTGTCCGAGAGCCGATTGCGACTATCACTGAAGAGAAAATGGATGTCGATGAAGACGACACGGCGAAGAAGAACGACACCAATCTGCGTGCTGCCACGGATGCTCAAGGACTAGTATCGACCAGAGACTTGCAGCGGCCGTCTGGGAGATGTGAGCATCTTCGAGTATTTGCTTCAATCATACTGAAAAGCTTTATTGTAGTGAACTTTATCCTGGATTCGATGACGCAAGTGAACCAGTTGCGCGAGGCGCTCAACAAGGCTCAGCCCAATATGCATGGTCTTTCTCACGATGAGATGGATAAGGTTGTAAAGGATATGGAGAAGCTTGTATCTACGGAGTTGAAGATGTATCTCAACTCATCGTGATGCGCCATGTCATTATCTTTTCCTTGGTCGATGTATTTCTGAGACTGTTCTGCCAAGCTTAATTGCATTGAGCGAGTCACGTTTACAACCGATTTTCCTCTAATGCTAGGTGTAGTGGTCGATGTAACTAGATTGTGTCAAAGCCCGCTGAGATCTATACATATGTTCCATACGATGCGAGACAGCCTTCTTGCCTGATATGGAAAGGGAAAGGAACCGTATTCAGTCTTCTTAAGTGGAGCCGTCTCCTTATCAAGCATTCGCTGCTTTGCTCAATACACTTTACATTAAGAGTAAGTAACAGCCCACTGGCATGTCATCATCGCATATGATAAGATCTTCTTCTTCAGGACCAATGAAGCAATCGAATGAAGAAGTAGAAGGGGTTGAGGAAGGCTCGATCGGTGCGCATCATCTCAGGGGTTGTCCGAAAGGGATCTTGCTGAGTAGGGTTTCATCTTAGACGACCTTGACGATGGCCGCTCTGAGGTGTTCAGACAGACGGAATTAGAGGACGCGGATGTGATGATCATAGAAAGGGAAGCGTTGCATGATATCGACGGTGGAGCCTCGGATGGACCAGATGAGGACGAGATCATTGCGTTTCAGGAAGCTCACCAGACGCACGACTGGGAAAGATTTCCAACGAGGGTTGAACATATCCTGATGATGGATCCGTTTCAGGAGCGACATCAATCGGAGGAATGGAGATATTTGGAAGGTGTGGGCGAATTCGAAGAGGACGAATTTGTACTGGCGTCTATGGGAGAAGAGGGACAGTTTACGGCAAGTGAGGAACCGCATTACTTCACGTGCACTTGTATGTTAACATGATCCAGATAGAAATACATCTGAAGGAGTACTTGCATTGCCAACATCGGACCACCTCGCAGATATTGATGGAAAAGACGGTGAAATATAAGCGAGTCAGTAGATGGCACGCGCACGTGACCAAAAGAGGCCGTTGTGTATCTGAGTTTGAATTCACGCGCGTTTTTGGATCCGACGGTTACGACCAGATCGCTGAGGAGACGCGACTTGCCTTAGACCGCTTTGACTCGAGCTGCTACAACTTCATCGGAGATCACCATCATGTCTTCTTCCGATGACATAGCCTATTCTTCACCAGCCTCTCCACCGGAATTCGAAGAGCGTAATACACCGGAGAAGGATGCAGTTGACCTGGCCTATCCGAGTTTGGTTATGGAGTTCATCACGCCGAAGAGCGTCCGCTCTCGATTGGCTTCTAGCTGTCCTCCGAAAACCAAGCACGTTCTTAGGACTCTTCTGGGAAGGAAATGTACTCTTTCTGGTCTCGTCGGCGATTCGGTGCAAATTTGCCATCTAATCGCGAAAAGTACGAAGATATCTGCTGTAAGCGATATAGTGTCTTCACAAATGCACGGTACTAATCTAATGTTTCAGCTAAACGAAATGAGACAGCATGGAGCCAATGTCGAGGTACACAGTTTACGTAATCTTGTTCAAAGTAAGAGGAACCTTTCGTTTATTGATCAGAAGCTGATTATAACTTGCGTGTCAAGTGCAAGCGACTCTTCACCTACTTTTCGACAAAGCGCAATTTGCCATTGTCCCTACGATGGATACGATAAGAAAGGTAGAGGATCTACTGAACAGAGAACCGACCCCTACATATAATGAAGTGAGTTCATATATTAGTATGCCTTGCTGTCTCCGTAATAACGGCGCATCAGATTTTCTCCAATGCCGATTCCAAAGATTTCACCAAATGGTTCGAATACGAGCTCGTTACATTCAAAGGATTCAAAACGCCTATTACGATCGAAACGTCAGTCGTAGATCCTGTCAATCCGAATTGGCGTATTGTCCAGCATGAGACGTATTCCCCGCAACCGAGGTTTGTTCAACCGCAAGATGCCCAACACAATTATGCTACCAAAGAGGGTGTTCGCTATCAGTCATTCACCCTGAACTGCCACCCGTACAATATGTCAATTGCAGCATGGCATCAATATCGATCGAACGAGAACCATTTGACACAGGCTCAGAAGAGGAGGATGCAAGCGATTGTAGACCTCCACAAGTTATGGATCGACCGAATGGAACCTACCCCACCTGGTTATGTCGATCCTGCCGATAAAGCGGATGAAGGCGAGCCTAGCAATGACGGGAATCCTCCGGATCCAAGCGGAAATGGAGGTGCCGCAGGTGCCGAACCGAATAATCGCAAGAGGAAGGGCGGACCTGGAGGAGGACGTAGAAATGATGAGCCACCGGAGAGTCCGACACCAAGGAGACCGGGATTGCGCTCCGGCAGCAAGAAGGCTGGACAACCACCGAAGAAGAGGAAGGTCAATGACGTCGTGGAGCGTTGGATTCAGCAGCAAAGAGAGGGCACTGTCTCGCGAGTATCGCCAAACTACGGACCAAACACCAAAGCGATGCTCTTCCTCAATATGATAGATGAAGACCAGACGTTTGCCCTGATGGAAGACGCGAACTCCGATGACGAAGACGGATCAGTATCTTTCTACGGAGAAGATGAAGAAGCTCCTATCTACACGGACAACGACACACCGTCTCTTTCGAAGTCAGTTGAAGCTTATACTCACACAGAACTCAACGTCGACGTTGGAGATCATCGGGCCGCACCCCAAACGAAGAAGGAATATACACTCTATTCTGAAGAGGTTAGCATTGTATGACATTTGGAAATGCGTTCTCTTATCACTTTCAGGAACAGAGAGGAAATACGGGTGCTGGGCCTGTCGAAGATGAATGTGAAGCGAGTGGGTGGTCGCAAGCTACCGCGTAACGTCCGGAAAGAGAAGCACAGAAGGCATTACATCATATCATCGGCAAAAGGAAGTCAATACACATTCGGGCAGCGTCTATCATACATATGAGGAGGTTTCATCATTGTCACAGTAGTCCTTCGTATAAGATGGTCGTTTTTTGGTCAAGGACGTCCAGACGTTCATCTTCAATTCTGAGAAACTCGCTAGCGTGTGTAGTGAAAAGACCGGTTGAGAAATGGCGCAATAAGCGGATGGTGCTCCTTCCTTTGCTGCGTGATAGGGCGACATAAGCATTGAAGGGAGTTATTGAACCGGAAGGTGGGTCGGAGATGTCCACTATGACATAAGGAATAGTTTGACCTTGTGACCGATAGTCTGTAAAAGCATAAGCTGGAGTGATCGGCAGTTGTGATCTGACCACTGTGACTACTTGATTATCGCTTAGGGTAAGCTTGAATTTCTTCTCGACACATCTGATTGGAATCACGCCTTCGGGCAAGCCTGGTAGTTGCCTTGCTTTTGTTCTGTTGAGCTTCACGAGTACATACTTGGGAGGAAACATTAAAATGGTTCGGTTGGCTTCACCATTCATGACAGGCTCTTCCGGATGTAGACCAATGCCAACTATGTGTCCTCTAGCGCCGTTTGCAACGTCTAGATCAGTATGTACGTTGATGGTAACCATGACTTCCAAACCAATGGCGAGACTAACGTCTTGTGGGAGACCTGCGCGTTCGTTCCTAGATTTCCCTTTTCCTTTATTCTGAGTGACAATAGTGTACCGGATTGACGAAGATACGCGCTCCCCATCAACAGTATCCAAAGCGCGGGAGATAAGCAGAGTCTGTTTTGTGTTCAAACAATGTCGATAAACTGCGGCATCATTCCATTGCATGCGTACAGAATGTCTTGATGTTATAAGGACGGCTTCGTTCCAAGGGGGGGAGGTGAAGTCGGTGGCAGGGCATCGAGGGTGACCGATCGTATGTTCTTCAAGCATTTGTAAGTCATCATGTGTGCACAGACCATATCTTGATCGATGAAGAAAAGCAAGCCACATATCATCTTGAACTCGACACTGCTCCCGCAGAATGACGACTGACGTGAACTGTTCGTAGATTCTTCTTCCTATCTTCTCTTCCTCAGAGTCTTTGATAGGATGTGTCGGACAAAATAAGGCAGCGGTGGGTCTTACCGCCACAGGGGGAAACTGATGGAAATCGCCTGCGATTATGACATTGACGCCACCGAAAGGCAAATCTGTTGGTGTATCCTTGTTTATTGCTAGTTTGGCGATTGAAATCGATCTTGAAAGTTTCGCTAAGAAAGATTTGGAGCACATTGAGACTTCATCGATGATAAGATAGCAAGGGTATCGCCAGAAAGAAGCGAGTTTATCCAAGGTTTTACGGGAAAGTTGGTCGGACTTCTTTTTTTGGGCTTGAACTGGTATCATAGCGATATGATGCAAGGTATAGCCGTCGATAAGGGAAGCGGCGATTCCGGTATAAGCTGATTTGACCAAGAAGCTTCGCCTGGAAGTGGAATTGAATAGCTCTGTTATGCTTTGAATTACCCGCGATTTTCCCGTACCGCCTTCTCCATAGAGCATCATGAGTAATTGTGTTGGATGACTGCCTGAAAAGGTCTTGTCGAAGTGATCCTTTACGATGTCATATGCTCTCTTCTGTGCTGTTTTCAAGGAAGTGTAATCCACTGGTTCGATACCTTGAACAAGGCCTAGATCTTCACCCAGCATTCGAGAGCTGGAATCATGTAGGAGGTCTTCCAGACGCACGATGGAGGTTGACGCTGATAATGGATATTGACGATCGTCCCTATCAGAAACAAACGTAGTCAAAGATTGTACGTTTTGCGCCAAAGCAGCATCCCAAGCAGCCAGCATATCGGCATCGGAAGGAACAATCGCCGGATTTGAACGATAAGCAATATCAGGTATCCATGAGATTAAGCCGTGTGGAAACAGACCGGCTTTTTCACCTATGTATACAGCTTGCCGGCCAAAAGCTAGATCGCGTTCAGGCAATCGAGACGTTTCCAGTATTTTCCAGTCAGTCTCAGACCATTGCTGGAGATTGATTTGGAGAGAAGAGTGACTGTCGTCATTCCAGTCAGATTCGGAAGAATCATCATGTAGACTTGGAGATGGACGAGAGGATGGTTCTGCCGGAGTTTCTGCAGCACGATGTAGTCTGGAGACCCGACATTCATAGAAATATTGCATATTACTGATCATGTTCAACGCTTCTTTTGGAGCTGATAGTTCGAACATTGAGAAAATATGTTGGAAAGTTGACTCAGGAGGTCGTAGATCAGCCAGTGTTCTCCAGGGCATGAATAGCAATAACATGCTTGCACAATAGAGCTCGTATTGATTTTTTTGGTCGGACCGAGGGGGCCATTTTCCGATGAAGCTGGGCAACGTGTTATGATCGAGTGGACGATGCACACGCCGACGTGAAGCGTAGAACTTGTAAGAGTCATTGTAAAGACTTCTTCGATTTCGAGGACGACCCGAATCCTGCTCGATGTCTTCTTCCAAATTTTCTTCGTAGGTGTTGACGACAAAGTTTAACAGATTCCAGCCTTCAAGATCTGGCCCGCGATGCATGTATTGTAGCAGTTGAGAAGTATCCGATGTTAAACCTCCTGCTGGTTGCCGATCTAGGTATACAACGTCCTAAAAACATAAGGGTGAGGTCAAAGAAACCAAAAGGAGAAGAAAGGAAGAAGTACCTCATTGTCAACATATGTGTTACTCTGAGGATAGCTTGAATGGTCGCTTTCTAACAAAGGAGCAGGAGGCGTGCTTGATCTGCGTTGCACGTTTTAACATAAGAACACGCGAAATGATCACAAGGTAGACTTACTGGAGGCGACGAAGATAAGGCCAAGAGTTGTATAATGCTGATTTCGCAGTACCCCAGTGTAGAGCGACATAGTTGTGGGATTGTAACACATCACCCCAACCCATGATATACATCACGCATTGCGAAGCCGACTTTTCTTGTTCTCTGTTGAGAACATTGAAACATCTGTAAAGAAGCAGACGATTCCTGTCCAGAATGGATTGTATTTCGGAGGTTGATTCGAAGTGGTACTGCAATCGGCTAGCAAGTAAACCGATCATGTTGTGAGACTTGCCCTGTTTCTTCGCGGCATAATTGGCGCTATAATATGCAAGATCCTTTGTGTCTTCACCATTTGTAAGAATCTTGACGTCGTGATTACATCTCATAGAGCGTGCAATGGTAGAGTTCCAACCATTAAGATATGGGTGGCGCCTGGCGATAAACCATTCACCGGTGTCTTCGATAGTAGTTATGTTCGCCAAGGGAAAAGGGGCTCGTCGTTTACAGGATAATTTTCCGCCCTTAGCTTCGCGAAGACATGTGTCCGTACTGCATTGGTGTAATTGGACAGTGCGAACGATCGATACCTCTGCGGAGCGGGCGATGGTGTTATAATGGACCGACGAGGGATTTGGCGGACGGGAATAAGCGCATTCCGAATTCTTTGGTACAGATTCTAGCCGATCAGGAGTTAATTCGGGAAGATCGGCTGTAACCACCGAATTGATATAGTCTCTGATGCGATTCCGAAAGAAATCGTCGCGAAGCAGCTCTTTCATTCTTGATGAAGATGGACAGTTCGATAGCCATATCAAGAAATGTGCGTGTAAAGTAGATTTTCCTTGCGTTTCGATGGGAGCGAAGTACGCCTTGATTTTACCGAAAGCACCGTGACCTGTTCGAACGGATGATCCACTGGGGCGGGCGAGATACTTTCCTCCTTGGCTAGTCAGATTTGCGTGTGAGTGGCCGACTCGTTCGATGCGTAAGATACATCGGAGGAAAGTGTGCATGATAAACTGGAAGAACTTGGCAGCCGCATATGGGTCTTGAGCAGTATTAAGAGCACGTCGGTTACGATCAGGGCCGGCGGATGAGATGAATGAATCTAGGTCGATTTCTTCACCAGCGAAGACTTGTAGGATAGGATCATGTAGATCACTAGGAGTGATAGTGAACCAAATGCTTGGAGGGCCTAGTGCAAAGGTAGTGCCCCATATGTTATTCCGCAGAGCAATGCGCGACGAATCAGAACCCATAACACGGGAGCTGAGACCTTGTATCTGTCGACGAAGAGCAGATATAGACGGATTCGTAGGCGGTGATCCAGCTTCTTCTTCTTCCGCGGCCTTCCTTAAATCGCTAATATCGATGGAAGCGAGGACTTCCTTTGCAGCCACGAACGCTGGTCTGGACATCTGGATCCTAGCGGAGCGAAGCGCTTCACGCTTTTGTAGAATACCGAAGCAAACGAAGGTCCATGAATGGTGAGTTCGAAAGCGGCGATCATGATAGCGCAAAGACCAGCGAGCGTGTTCCTTGAAAGATACCTTGATAGTTCGTTCGTCTTCTGGTCCTCCTTCGCCATAAGGAAATAATGAGATAAAAGCTGCGGCCAAAGGGTTTTTGGTCGTGATATCCCGCTGAATGCCGGCGCGTGGCTCTCCGAAATCGTTAACAGGAAGCCGACTGTGACGTACAGCATAACCCCCTTCTGTATGCTCATCGTCCATTCGCGCGAGACCATGCAGGAAAATTTCAGTACTCGTTGATTTAGTGAGATCGGTATCTTCAACACCGATAGCTCGAAGGGGAATAACAGCGTCTTGTTCAGGATCTGAAAGTCGGTTAGAATCGCGAAAAGGATACGCATATAAGATGTATACCAATAGACCCATCGAATCGCTCCGGATGATAGTGATCGTCTTCTAGGTCGTCTCCTAAACTACGATCCTCGTATCGAACGGATGCAAGAATGTCGATAGGTATATCGTCTTCAGGAAGAAGTGCGATACAATGCTTGAAAGAAGCAGAAGATAGGTCAAGATCCTTATAATAGCGGTTATTCGATTTCAGCCAAATCAAGGCTTGCCATACAGCGAATCTTCGAACAGTGAACATTTTATGCAACCATTCTTTCTTCGCTCGCTCCAACGACATGAGCCCGATGAAGGATATTCCAATCACAGAAGATAGGATTGCAGTCGGTCGGGGAAAGAATTGCCCTTCCAGCATTTTGGCGATTTCTGATTGATCGATAGAGAAGGTAATGACGTTACCCCGCATCCCACGAGAGACGGAGTCAGGATTTGCTTGGGAAAGTGATCGTTTCGTCTTCGGATACATTTTGAACTGAAAGACCCGAGGGTAATGATGTGCGATCAACATTTGTTCCGAGATTGTCAGGTTACCGATTTCGGATGGTGTCGAGCCGATCCACATGCGGTTTGCCAACGACCAAGCAGGAAGTTGGCCTACGTTGAGAGACGACCAACATTCTTGACATAGCCAGATATATTCACCGGTAATAGCATTATCGCTGACAAGCATGCCGTCCCGGAGATTCCGAATATGCGCCGGATGTGTATTTTGAGGGATCAATAAAGTCGAATGGGGTATATCTTGGAAGCGGAGCGATTTCATCTCTCGTTTGAAAAATTCCCCAGAGCATGAGCAACAGCAACTCATTGCGACTGCATCATTTCCGGTTTCGGTAAGAAAGTCTGTGATCGCGGTGTTCAGACATTCTTCGGAAGAGCGATCCATGAAGTGGTGGACATCGGCATCGTCACGGATCCGCCAACCAGTTTCTCGACCGTCGTCGTCCGCTATGCGGAGGCGTTTAGAAGATTCAAATGCTTTCTCCTCCCGTCTTCTTTTTCGAGATGCAGCATCTCTAGCAGACTTGTTCGCTCTCCGAAGTAAAAGGACATCGTCTCGTTTTCGAAGCATTGCATCCATGAGATGTCTCAGAGGCTGCTTCTCTGCATCGTCCAGACGGTCGACTTCAGCCAGTAGGATTTGTTTGCTGCGACGAGCGGCGCTACTGAAGGTGACATCCGGCAACCCATATAGGATGTCTGCTTTCCTCAAAGCCTGAAACTCGCTCATATCGGAATTGCGAGAGAAATGAGGATGAAAGCCGACAACTACGTTGTTGACAGAACAGGCAATAAGAAATACATCCGCCTTGACGACCGGGACGACCGGGACGAAAGGATTAAAGTGGCCGGTTATGGAAATGCATGATACCCGGATAAGTTTATACGGAGTGTCTTGACATAATTGAAGAAGCTGATTGGATAACGGCAAGGAGAAAAAAAAAAACCTCCGACGGGATCGAAGGATCCCCCCGTATATTTCGAGGCGGTCGAAGATACGGAAACACCGCAAACTTTCCCTCTTGAAAACCCCTCTCTTTATTGGATTCCCTCATTCGCTGCAATCTAGGCAACATATTCACATAGTAGACGAGATGCGTACCCGCCAGACGCCTCATTCTCCATCTCCGACCGAGTCAGCAACAACGACGAGTACGCAACCTGCAAGGGCAGACCCCGATACCGTATCAACGATAGATGGACAAGCCGAAAACGATGTCCAGGAGAAGCCGACTACCCCCAAAGCTTCGCATGCGATACTTAGTGCGTCCATTGAGCAACGAACTACCGAGGAGCAGTTGCAGAACGTTCCGATGTCATCTTCGACACGATTGAAGAATCTACTCTTGTGGCTCAAGGAAGCAGGGTATAATCTCGCCGATAAAGAAGACTTGAAGATCCTGAAGTGGGGTACTATAAGCGATGTCGATGGTGTTGTCTTGCATGATGGAGAAAACGCTGCCCAATTGACATTGGTGGCTCGTATTTCCGAGGATGGTTTCAATCTCACCCCTCACGGCGGTTGGCGACAAGACAATACGTTCTCGAAAGAACTCAGCAAACAGAAAGCCACGGCCAACCTCGTCAGTCCTCAGAAGATACCGTTCGACGCATATTATGAGGAAGCGAAACGGAATATTAAAGAGCTGCAGATTCGGGCGGCGCATCCAGGAACCGACATAATATCCGTTGTGAAAGAAGATGGTATAAGGATCAGCTGGCCACTTTTCGAGGTATGTTTATTGACAACCAATTATAAGATTGAGAGCTAATGATTAGTAGCGTCGTCCGACGGAGGAGAAAGAAGATTGGTTGGGTGATGCTACAGTCGGTACGCCAAAGGGGTTTTCCAGATCGCGATGACTTGAATTGAACAAACGCATTAGACAAAGTCACGTCCGCGACCGAATGGAATGACTGGCCCGTACCTGCAAATGTCCGAAACGAACTAAACCACATCAAGACTAGCCACGTACCTCTTCAGCTTCCTGCATACGACGTAACCGGGAATCTTATCAGTCCAACCTATTGGAGAGAAGAGCTGCAAGGCGCGGTGGTGAAACTGAAACTTGTGATGCGCTACTACTACATTGCGAAGGACAACAAATCGACATTTGTGCTCATCCCTTACGACATAGTTGTAATCGGCAAACCGGTCGTGACAAGTAGATCACCTACGAAGAAGAGGAAATTAGAGGATGGACCGTCTGAGAACACGAGACGCCGGCCTCCACCGACCTTGTAAGCGATGATGAAGAAGGAGAGGCACCAAACTGCGGATAGCTTGTAGTTAGATTGCAGTATGCGCAACCCATCAATGTTGGGTGTATATATATGATATATAACAATCACGCTCGTTTGCAACATGCTTAAAGAACAGGACGGGATAAGCATTAGACAAGGCTGACAGTTAATATAAAAATGGTAAGGACGATGGTGAGGAAGGTGGCTTGGGTGAATGCAGACACATGCATGGGAAAGACAGCCGATCAAAAGACAAAGACGAAAGTGTGAACAGGGTTGCATTAACGACTATGATTTACAGATGATTGGTTGATAATGAGAAGCATACTAAGCACCTAATAGGGCAAGTGCGTCTTCAACATCAGTTTCGATGATAAGGCAGCGCGTGCAGACATCGGAACGTGCAATGTCATCTTCATCGATCAGCGCAGCTTGACATTTAGATCGCAGTCTTATGCATAGACGGAGCAGCCCGATAAGAAAACCACCTAAGAAGCATGAGATAAACGCGCCTTAAACAAGGGAAAGACCATACCGAATTCCACGTTCAGACCATCGTACAACACAGTAGTACCAGCAAAAGCGCTGCCTACGGTAGAGCCCATACCACGAAAAGGAATAGAATCCAATTCTTTCTGCGCCATTGAAGCAATGGAGTGACGACGCATAGCAGGACGGTTGGTTGAGGAAGAAGTGTCACTAGCACCCGTATGCTGAGAAGGTTGAAGAGAAGCATGAGTCGACAAACCAGCGCGTAAGGCACGTTTGTAGTCTGTACACGGATTAGTGTATGAGAGACGGAGAACGCAACTACTCACTGACGGAGTGAGAGCATAGAAGGTCGCAATCTCTGCACAAGTGACAAGCGAAAGGGGTATCGTCGTCGCCGACATATACGGGACCTCCGCATTGTGTGCGTTTATCCCGACGTACACCGGCGTTCTTATCGACGAGATAATAGAAGACACACGAGTCGCACTGTAGGAAGACATAGATATGAACGATCCATAAGTGAACGCGAAAAAGGAAGTAACATACCCAACCCTCGAACTGACTGATAATATCTTTAGGTTTATCTTGCTGAAGAGATATCAGTATATATAGAAACAGAGAGCAATAGAACGTACACGAAGAGCGGATGAGATTTTATCAGCAGAAGGCAAGGAGGAAGCAGCAGCTTTCAAGTAGTCGATGGTCAAAGTAGCACCAAGGGCGATGCGAAGCTTATGAGCCGAATGATCAGAACCGTCTTTCCATCCATCGACGATGAAAGACGACACGATCCTATCATCCACAGCCTTTCGGAGATAACCTCGAGAACCGAGGTAAGCAGAAGGAATGGCGTCAACTGTATAGATAGGACGGCGGTCCGTAACTTTTCCGTCAGGCTTTGATAAGTCGAGACCGCGATGAGACTGTAAAATAGGGTTAGTGAGACGTATAATAGGATAGTAGATAACGCGCCTTGGAAGACAACGAATTGACAGCGACCAGTTTGGTAGGGCAAGGCTACGGAGAAGGATGAGCGAAATTGATAAACGACAGCAGAGGTCGGGTACATTTTTGCCGGTTGAAGACGGATCCACACCAATATTTTTGAGCTTCTTATATGCAATCTTCTTCTCCCTGAACCAAGCGGCGTCCACAGCCAATACCATGCTCGGCGTCAACATTACAAAGGCAGAGAGATCGAGATCAACATAGGATTGGATGTTATGCTATACAGAGGTCAGATCTGATATGAAGCAAGATGAAAGACAATACGCACGCGGATGCGATCACCGTTAGCCATGACGAAAGACTCCCAACCCGGTCGATAAGAGGCGGCACGCAAAGATCTGAAAACCGGAGCAAGGGTAAACTTGTCGATCGAATCGAAAGAAGCCATATCTTCGTCGTGGTCGAAGATGAAGCCCCACAGGAGGTCGAGGGCGGCGAGACTGAAAACCGGTGTTTGCATCCGTGGTAGCATTTGCAACCGTGCAATCCACAGTAAAGCAGTGCATACCACGTGATCCAGCGACACGAGTCGCGAAATATACTCAAATCACGTGTCCAAAAGAGGCAAGAGACACCATGTCTGTATGCTTAGAAGATAATGTATCTGTAGTCGAAACGCACATGGAGAGATACATGAAGTACTAAGGCATGAAATGAAGCACCGCACATGAATAAAAGCCCACAGCAGAACGCAATAATGATAATAACCAACATATTGTTGAATATGTTGGCATATACGGGTACACAATACAACATATGCGTAAGTATAACATGAAAGTATACTACACACGACATAACACTTGCAGATCAAGACCCAGACGAATAACACTGTCAACGAAGGACTTAATAAGATCCAAAGATAATAGGTCTTCATTCGACAAGAGTCGCAAACAGGTCAAGCGTTCCATTAGGATGTCGAGGGCCGGAACTGAGTACACGGTGAGAACTCATCCAAGTAAAAATTACGGAAGAAAAGAAGCAGGGAAGGAGCGAACACGCCGAACAACAGGAGTCGAACGGGAATGTAGAGGTAAACAAGAAGACTAAACAGATGAACACTCACATGACTCATCGTCAATAACTGCAGTGGGAGTAGAACCGAGCTTTCCATCCGCGAGTTTCCTCTTCTTACTACCGGTACGCAATTTGCTGATTGAGCGTGGCCGAATCGAAGCATGAGACACAGAAGAAGCATGTATAAGGTTGGCGGCAGCCTCAGCAATTTTAACATCTAGAGCAAAATAGTGAGCGCATCAGAATGGTGCAGACGAAACATATAATTACCACGCTGCAAAGAACAAGTCAAGTTTACAGCTCGACAACCATCACAGCCATAACCAGACTTGCTGCTATGTCTCACAGACCCAGAACAGCGCACGCGCTTTTCAACGACAACACCATCCCGACACTGGCGAACATAGCGCTTCAAGCAGTGCTCACACTATACACAATATGAGGAACGACCAACAACTAAGATGGTAGAAAGTAGGGAACACACCCATAGATGTCCAATTGACGGACTTTGCGCAATGCTAGTCTAAAGAAATGGTAAGGACGATAACGACAGCTAGAGGAAAACACACACGTTATTGACGGCAGGCATGGAAGGAGGCGAGGAAGCGGACTAGCCGCCAGATATTAGCTAGAGACGAAAGAGACACAGCAGAAAGAACCTGCGGGTAAAATAAGTATCGATACATGCTGAGTTTAGCGGTACGCACATTACATCGTCAGAGCCAACGAAGATATGCGCGGACGTTTCATCTGCAGACAAAGAAGGTATACTATCGGAATCGTCGACGACTTTTAAGGAAGACGACACGTTAGGCTGAGTGGGAATGAAAACGTCAGAGGGAGACTGTGAGACGTATAAGAGACAAGCCCAAGAAAGAATACGGATGACTTACGAGTCCAGTGACGGAAGAAGCATCTCGCGAATCGGCTACGGAGCAAGTAGATTCGACTTGAGGGACCAATGGAATATCGTCTTCGAAGGTCATGTCCGCCAACTTGGAAGACACGAATCAGCCAAAAGCAACTGAACAAATGTTATGAACAGACCAGATCACCGGGATCACGATCTTCTTCTAACGCCTCCAAAGAACGGAGAGTCTTTACGCGGAGAGCTTCTGCTTGAAGGAGGGAATCACGTAAAGAACTCATGATCGCGACCCATTTTGAACCCATAAGATTGAGTAGAGACGGCGACAACGAATCCAAGAGACTCGGATTCTGCAATACTCGAGAATTGATATCTCGCTTGAACCCATTGAGCCATTCGACCGAAAGGATGGCAGACGCTTTAGGCGGCAAACTATCATATCGAGACCAGTCCTGAGATATACATTCTTGAAGCACATCCTAACCAAAGCGTATTAATGCCAACAAGCCATATCATCGGAGAAGGAAGCACTAACCCTAGTTGAAGGAAGGAAACGATCGTCGGTGATTTTGGCCCAAAAGGACTCTCGACCATCCAATGATGCGGCGAGAATATTAGAGAACTGTCTATCGAGTTTTGTCGGGAGTATGTCACCCAAACGCGCGGAAGAAGACGAGTTGACCATAAGATACGCTGATATCTAGCAACGAGAATATAGCCAAGGAGTAAGAAGAAGATTATGCTGAGGAATGGCCAAGGTGTGATTAGGAAGCAGCGATGCAATGTAAACGAGGATGCGGAAGCAAAAGGGGAGCACGCCACTGCTGACAGAAGGATGTTAATCAGCGGCGACCTAAATAAATAAATGACCAGATACTTCCGACGCCCTGGCACGGGCCCAGCCAGTGGCCCGGTTACTGCATTACGGTAATGGATCAATGATACGGTCAGGGATTAGTGATGGCATATTCGTATATACCGGGACAGTAGTAACTAGGTAACTGCAGAAGACATGAAAGAACAAGTACTGATATATCAGTTAACAAAGAAGAAACGGCAGATGTACATCAAGAAACACGAAGAAAAGCAGGGACCTTAACGCACCCAAAGAAACAAACAGCTACTGAGGCGCAGAACGGACGAAAGAGCATCTGCAACGGCCTCACGGAAAACTCCGAAATAAAGAGTGCATTTACAACCAGGGCCAGACGCACTGCGACCGGCATACGTCCAATTCGCGCATTTCGATTGTGGATCTCAAAGGGTCCGTTAGGGTTTGGCGACGCGCACGTTTGTGTAAGGGTACAGTATACAGTATCTTCAGAGGAGAAGAAGAAACGATAGCTAACTTGTCGGAGAGCAAAGAAGAGAACTGATCAAGCATAAAGAAAGAAGAAGAAATGCATGAACCAATACAAAGTCACCGGCATAGGACCAAATCGCGCATTTCGATTGTGGACCTCAAAGGGTCCGTTAGGGTTTGGCGACGCGCACGTTTGTGTAAGGGTACAGTATACAGTATCTTCAGAGGAGAAGAAGAAACGATAGCTAACTTGTCGGAGAGCAAAGAAGAGAACTGATCAATCATAAAGAAAGAAGAAGAAAGGCATGAACCAATACAAAGAAGAAGGGAAGGGAGGAGTGTACGAACGATATTATTATTACGCAAAAAGGAGAAGAACGACAAACAAGGACGAACCAGACGTGACATGACACATAAGAAACTACGTAAGCGGGCCGCACGTTTTCAGGGTGCGGGTTTAACATGGGAAGGTAGACCTAACTCTTACGAGCTAGGTAATTCGCAGGGGCATGCACGGATTCTGTGCTGGGGCACTGTACTATTCCTGGCGGAGTTTGGGCGAACGGGGTGCGTCATGTGGACGATCAGGAACCGGCCCACTCTCCGTCCGCCAGCTCTCCCTGGCATCTGGTCGGGATGTGACGCGCGCTGGGAAGGCAGGGATGCTATAGCTCATTTTCACGCTTCCCGCGGCTTCGCAAGCGCTTGATCCGTGCTGGCCCGCCCTGCAGAAGCAGCCCAGCCCGAAATCGATGCCGAGACCCTTTTGCCTTTTTTGCGGTCCGGTGCTGGGTCGACGAGGGCGTGCGAGGTCAAGCCAGGACTGAATTGGGCGGGCTGAGGAGGCAAAATGAGGTGCCATCCCCCATCGGCGCTCGGCGCGTCTCGCCCAGATGCTCGGATTTGGAGGTTAGCACCCGCGATGCGCGCCCTCTCGCCCGGGGCCCCGGAGCCGGAGCCGGGCGCGCACTGGCTCTGCACTGAAACTCCCTGCGGCCGCGCCGGGCTAACACCGCCGGGCTGCGAGCGCGGGGGCGGGTAGCGCCGTCGTCCCTCGACCCACGCTCGCGACGACGCTCGTCTTCGTCGGTGCAGGGCTGCAGGGCGTCGTGGATGTGCGGGCAAATTCCCTGCTCTGTGTGGGTGAATTGGGTGCACCCTGGGAAGAAGCGGCGGCGGGCGCGGGCAGATCGGACCCGTTATCGTATCGACCGCATCAGCCGTCCCAGCCGTCCCGCCTCGCCTCTGCTCACTCTGTTTCTCTGTTCTCTGCCTCGAGGCCATCAGCGGGCGGGTCTTCTCCCCAGTTCACAGGCGAGGGTCGCCCTCCGCCTGATGAACTCGCTCATCGCGACGGCCCACCATCAGCCGCGACACATGCAACCGGCGGGGCCAGCACCCACCCTCCTCTCGGCTCCCGCATCTATTCACTCGCCCGCCTTCCGACGCCTTCCCTTGCCCACTACATCAGCACAATAGCATAACACGCACTCGGCGCTACATATACCGCCCACGCGCTCATTCTCAGCTGCCTTCCTCCCACTGGGAACCCGCGACGTCGCCGCCGCCCTCTCCACCCCGCCCGCTATATACCCTCCTCCCTAGTCATCCCTTTGTCCCCCCTACTCAGGCTACTACCCCGACCCCATGTCTGACGAGTTCGAGAAGGACGGCTCGCAGACAGAGGCCGCCTCCCGCGAGGATGCCGCCGCCCCGCACGTCAAGTACGACGCCGGGGTGGACGTCACAGTGCTTTTGATGGAGGCGCACGAGGCGGACAGCGAGCAGACGCTCGACCCGAGCGTCGCGAGCAAGATCCGGGCCAAGCTCGACTGGCGCCTCCTCCCCCTCCTCTTCCTGCTGTACACTAGTACGTACCCCCGTTCGCGTGCCTGAGCGGGTGGAGGCTGACAGCGGCCCGCCAATCCATAGTAAACGCTATGGACAAGTAGGGCCTGAGCGCTTTACAACGGGTGGATGGCGTCCTGACGCCATGTGCAGGTCGACACTCGGCTCTGCCGCCGCGCTCGGGATCCTGACAGATGCCCACCTCACGAGCGACAACTTGAATAACCTCCAGTCGGCGTTCTATATAGGTGCGTTCTCTTTCTCTTCCCCTTCGTCTCCCCCGCCCACGGCGCGGCGCGCCTGGGGCCCTGGTTGGGAAATGGCTGACACGATGCCCAGGATACCTCGTTGCCGAGTACCCACAGGTGTACGCGATGCAGCGTCTGCCCGTGGCAAAGTGGATCGCGTTCAACATCTTCCTGTGGTGAGGCGACGTGCCGCATCTTTTGGGGAATATTGCCTAATTGGGACCCAGGGCGATCTTCATTGGTCTGCAAGCAGTATGCACGAACTATGGCGGTCTCTGTATGCGCTCCCCTCCCCTGCTGCACATCGCCAGCTGACCCCCCCTCCTCACGGACAGTCGCCCTCCGCTTCCTGCTCGGCATGTCCGAAGCGTGCATCACCTCGGGCCTGATGCTCGTCACATCCATGTTCTACACGCGCGTCGAGATCGGCGAGCGCATCGGCTGGTCCTTCCAATGCAACGGTTTCGCGCTGATCATCATCGGCTTCGTCTCGTACGGCATCGGGCAGATCCCCGGCGCCCACCGGCCCGCGCCCTGGCAGTGGCTGCTCGTCATCATGACCATCGCAACCGTCATCATCGCGGTGCTGTTCTGGTGGGGGTTCCCGGACAACCCGACGACGGCCGGGTTCCTGAACGAGCAGGAGAAGGTCGACGCCGTGCGCCGTGTGAGGGGGAACCAGGCGGGCATAGAGACGAAGGTCTGGAAGCGCTCGCAGTGCGTCTCCCTCTCCCTCTCCCTCTCCCTCTCCCTCTCTGACCCGGCGCTTTCATTCTCGGGGAAACAGGTTCATCGAAGCGCTCTGCGACTACAAGACCTGGATATTCTTCTTCATGGTCGCCTTCGCGGACCTGCAGAACGGCATCAGCGTCCAGTACTCCCTCATCATCGGCGGGTTCGGCTTCAGCACAGTCCAGACGACGATCCTGAACGTCCCCAGCGGGTTCACGGTGCGTCCTACTCTGCTATCGCTGGGGTCGAAGGGGGGGCGCTGATGGTGATGGCGGGACTAGCAAATCATCGGCGTCACCTCTGCGTGCTTGATGCTCCGGTTCTTCCCCGTGAGTCCAGGCGCATACATCTGGCGAACAGAAGCTGATGTACGCAAAGAATTCGCGGTCGATCATCGCCCTCATCTGGTGGATTCCTTCCATCATCGGGGCTATCTGCCTTCTCTCCCTCCCGCTGGACAACAAGAACGGTCTCCTGGTGGCGTACTATATCTTCCGTGAGTCGACATACCACAGTAGAGTCGAAGCAGGCAGCTAACAAGTGGATGTGTGCGTAATCAGAGCTTGGCGGCGCCCCGTCGTTCGTGATGACACTCGGATGGGTGACGGTGCTCGTTTCGGGCCACACTAAGGCATGTGTTTCCCACAGCCTTTGAGAAGCAACCGCTGAGCAGAGCACAGAAACTGGCCACCAACGCCATCTTCCTCATCGGCTATGCGCTCGGGCAGATTCTGTGCACGCAGTTCTGGAAGGCGCAGTACCGTCCTCGCGACACCGTCCCGTGGGCGATCATCCTGGTTCGTGCTCTCTCAGAACCTTCTGAACTCCAGCTGATCGTGTATCGCAGATGTCGGAGGGCATCACCATCTGTCTGATCATCCTCCTGCGCGTCCTGCTCATCCGCGAGAACAAGCGACGCGACGCTCTCCAGGCCGATGAGAAGGACGAGCAGGGCGAGTATGGCTATGTCGAGCAGGAGGAGAACGGGCACATCGTCCGCCGGCGCGTCGAGAAGCGGCTCATGGACCTGACGGACCGGGAGAACCTGAGCTTCCGCTACGCGCTGTGAGGTGGCTGGCTGGGGTTCTTCGGGTTCTTCAGGGGGGTACGAGGTCGTTTATCGTTTGTGTGCTCATCCATGCTATACCAAATTCATGCAGAGGGGAGGACGAGCCGGCGAGGAGAGGAGAGGAGAGAGGATTGGATACCTCTGATGTCGTGTCACGCTTTTGTTTACCCATCTCATGTCGCAGGTCTGTCGTAATGTTTGCTATTCTTGTTCAGTCTTGGAAATGAAATCTCATGTCACTCCACGCTCTGCCGCTTGGTCGACTCTGCTCCCAGCTCAGACCGTAGCCCTCTCCCCCTGCACAACCCCTCCCTTCGACTCATATTCATCCGGCTCTGCAGAGGCCTATCGCGCTGCACTTCCGAATCCCTGGGTTTGCGGACCTGAGGTAATACCCCAAGCTTGCTCCACTGTACGATGCCGCGCATGTTCTGGCGCTTCCCCTGCGTGAACCTTGGCAACATCAACCTTTCGTTGTTCTGATACATTTCCTTTCACCTCCATAATTGTTCTGTGTGTTTCTTAGAGGATACATACCAGAAGTAGTAGTAGTACCCAGGTTGGCATTAGGGCGAGGACTTGTGTGATAAAGCATATCTGAGTGCAGCCACTCTGCATGTTGAACCTGCCTTGGTGAAGGGATGTGTGGTATTGGGGATGATGATGAGAATTTTGCAGAAGATGAAAGAAAGGATGTGGTGAGATGATGTGGCCATTTTGGGGCCATTTTGGATTTCGAGGCCTCGGGCTGGTATTGATCCCTTAGACTGAAATCCTCACAATGTGTTGCATTTGAGCTATGATACAGGACCGCTCCTTCCGCGAAAATCCACATTAGTCTAAAGGTCCGATTTGATGAATGTACAACACATCTAATGCACCCGCCTCGCCCCTCTGCTGCTGACACGAAATCAGTGGAAGGCCTTCGAAACAAGAGGCGGGTACTCACGCTCAGAGCGATAACGTTCTCGCCGTCCATCATGAGTGCTTCATACGGGATATCCAGTCGCTTGCGACAGCAGCGATACGGCAGGGCAGTGACCACATCTGTCGTCCCAAAGAAGTCTTCTTTGGGCAAAGTGGTCCGGTCTCGGCAGATGTCCTCCACCTTCGTCTCGCGCAGAAGGTCCCTCCGAATCGCAGTCTGGTTGAAGTCGTACAAATGGATGTAGTGGCTCAGATTGCCTACAGGTTCTCCGGCATCAAGATGAGTGCTGGCCATGACGAACCGGTGACCATGGATAAAGGTGACGAACGGATTCCGAACGAGCATAGGCTCGGCGAGCATCCTTGCCTTTTCGGGTCCCCAGTCCTTCCAAGGCACGTACTTGATTTCATGGTTCGGATTCCAGTCGCCTTCATCTGGAGACATGAAGACGTCCATGGGCGTGAAGAGGTGCACAGTATTGACGATGTCGGCATCAAACTTCCAGATATTGATGACGAAGCAGAGAAGGCGACCGTTGTCAGAGACCTGATACGTAGGTCCAGGATTCAATGCTTGTTCTCGGCCACGAGCGAGAGGAGACGCTGCAGCAGATGAAGCGGCAGAAGCAACGGGGTCTGAGCGGCAAATAATGCGCTCCATCCTTCGATCTGCAGCGAGCCTTGGTAGGACGAAGCATTTCCGATGTACAGGCCGTTTTCCAGGCTCTCCCAAGAGAAACACGTTGATGGAAGGCTGCCGCGCGTCAGGGACAACCATGATGCGCTCGGACAAGAGGGCAAAAGAGTCCAGACCGACTATCCGAGTGGCGGGGAGCTCCTTCATAGAGTATTAGAAGGGGCAGAGTCGAAGTGTGTTTGACATACGGTGACTGCCTGCCCTGTCTTCCAATTCCAGACCACGATCTTGTCACCTTCGCCGAAAGATCTCGGATCGAACAGCACGCCCACTAAATCTCCAGCTATCTGGATGGAGTGAATCGTCCATCCGAGGGGTCGTTGTCTCCATCCGAGGTCGTACGTGATAACGGGCTGCTCGGCGAGCGGATGCGGCTTGAGGCTGTCTAACTGACGCAGGTGTATACGTGTTTCTGCAGTATCCGGATCTCTATTGTAGAGTCAGCAACTTATTGTGCTCCACATGAAGCACATACAATCCCATCCACTGAAAAAGCACAGCGAGGTTCTGGTCTGGGTCGAACGAGAAGTCTTGGACTTCCAGATCCAGCTGGCACCGCCAGTGTCTTGCCGTGCGCAGGTTAACCAGCACCATCTCCGACATCCCGCCTGGAACCGGGGCATTCTGGTGGAGGAGGGACCGAGCAAAGAAACCCTTCTGCAGCTCATACGTCCAGCCGTCCCATGCCCCGGGTAGGCTGACTTCGGATGTGTGTGCGAAAGTGGCCGTTCTCCAGCTCGATTGAAAGTCGACAAGCCGCTTCAGCCGCTTGGGATATGGTACATTTGGCTCAGTGCGCAAGTCGGTAACGCCGTAAACGCCCAGCTCAATTTTGTATTGTAATGCACTGGTTTCTTCAATTAGTGTGCGGAAGAACTTGCATGTCTAAGTCAATGCTCAGGACCGCACATAATGTCGCAAGACCACTGATCACTCACAGATATCAAGCGCAGAAGGTCCTTCCACTGAGCAAACTCGAGCATATGCAGCAGCACCTCTAGAGGGAGACCGAAAATGTCGGCCATGGTGACTGCAGGAGGTATATAACAATTAGTAGGGTTGCAGAGACCAGCTCGTTACATAGTTGGCCGTTGTGGACGCATCGGATGCGCCAGTGGAGGACAAGGTGACAGCGGCGGCTCGCTCCTGACGCGCCTCCGCCTCGAGATCTCTAGAATCAGCACTTCTGCTCAAATCCGCTTGCAATCATGCTGCTTCTGCAATAACCGCCCCAAACATGCTAGGATTCCTAAGACATGTATGGCCATGGGTGAGCATCACGCAGCTGTACTGGAGCACCCCTCTTACTGGACCGAGCAGGGGAAAGGCCGATATCTTGCTGGGTACGATCTGCAGGGTACGTTTGTACACTCTACGCCCACCCTCGTTCCAAGCTCATACATACCCTCGTAGGAAACAGATTCTACGAGTATCCCGGGAAAGCGGCTGGTACGTGGCGTATCAAGTGTGTCTGAAAGATCATAAACCTGATCTTCGAGCAGTCTCTGGACGGACACGACGAGTAGTGGAGTACCGCAGACGCCTGGCGCATGCGGAATACGTAGATGAGCAGCGTAATCTGCCAGGTGCGCCGTCAGCCTACTACATTGACTCATGCACAGGTTAACATGAATATACAGTGCAATGGCAGGCTTGGTTGTCTCGGCTACGAGAAACAGCACCCTCCCTCGCAGTACGTCGGCATAGACCAGTACCTAACACACGATGCTCACCGTTCTCCAGGAACTCCAAAACGAGCGCCTGAGATTTCAGCAGCTTCGCGAAAATGTTGCTGTGATACAAGAGCGAGAACGTGCAGAGCGTGCTGCAGCAACGCTCGCAGCGCCAGCTGAACCACCGAAAGAAACGTCCGTCGTGCAGTCCGCGCCGCCCAAGTCCGAAGCGCAGGCGCCGATACCACCTGCCGCGAAACAAGACGATCCAATCGCTCAGGAAGCTGAGAGGCGGTGGAAGCGCGAACAGATGAACAAGTCGCCCTTGACGGGGTTCCGACCTGTCGATCCGAGCTTGGACGAGCCCGTTTCGTGGCAGCCCCGTGCAGCGCGCAGACGGGGAGCGCGGTCTCCGTGACAACGAGCGACGAAGGGGTAAAGCTTGTGGTATAGGAGGTCAGAGTTATGCAAGCGTCCTGGAGGCGACATTAATTTACAAGCGTGCTCTACTATGGAACCCAGTAATTCAACTACACGAACGAAACCAAGCCCGACGCCGGAGCACCGATTTGGGTTAGCTGCAGCAGCGGGTCTAATTGTCCCTTGTATTGCGGCAGGTAGCGTGCACCTGTGTATGGGTCCGACACCGACGGTGAGCCCTTGTAGATAGGGGTGTAGCTCGCAGCGCAGATGCTGAACTCCGTGAACTGGTCGTATGAGAAGTCCACGGCGTCGCGCGAGTTACGATCACCGGCCGTCACGACAGAGCGCGCCTAACACGCCAGTTCAATAACAAACCAAGGAAATAAGACAGTCCAACATACGGATGCGAGGACCTTAGGTGCAGGGTTAAGCTCGATCAGCTTGCGCGCGAAGACCGCGGCGGTGGCGAAGTTTTGTGCCTTGGTGAAAACGGTCATGGCGTTACGCAGGGCGATGGTATGATGGGCTGGCTGCAGCTTGCAGTGCGTGAAGTACGCGGCCAGCTCCAAGCTTCTCCGAACATTGTCAGGGTCTTCCTGGACAAGGCGACGGCGCTCAAGCTCAATAGAGACACCCAGGAGATACTCTCTGCAAGAGGAAATGACATCCTGGAGCTGTGAAGAATGAGCTATCGCTCCACTTTGCAATGGAAGGCGCACCTCCTTGACCTCTGCCTGAGAGGCCACAACCACAAGCAGCAGTGAGTGGAGAATAGATCGGAAGAGCTTGGCAGCTTCTCCGAGCTCGTTCGAACGAACGGCCCGATAGGCGCTCTGGAGATCGCCAGAGGTGATCGACTGAAGCGTCTGCGAGATGATAGGGAGGACCTGGCTGGGCTTGGATGACGCGGTCTGACGGCGCAATGGTATCTGAATGGGCGGCATGGAAGCGTTCGCCGTGAGGTATGCATAGGAAGAACGATAGATGGATAAGAAGAGAGGCTTGAGCGGCTCGAAGTTGACGATCCCAACTTGCCGGTTGAGAAGTTGCATGGCGGTGTCGAAGGAACCAGCAGCAACATGGTCTGCAGCTACCGGGGAGTTGCGGACCCAGAGATCTGCTTCGCTGATCCCAGGGGCGGAATCAGCCAAGACGTCCTGGAGCTCTTCTTCCTCCACCTCGTCTACTGTCGGTATGATCTCCTCATCCAAGCCCCAGCCTTCCTCGTCTCCTTGATCGGCAGCAGGGACGGTGTTGTCGCCCTCCCACTCATCTAAAGCAGCGCTAGCAGCAGCGGCATCGTTGCCGTTGACATATGGTGCACCTCCGTCTGCGAGCCTGCCTTCAACAAGGGCTCGCTCGAAGAAGTTGTCCGCACCACCCAGAGACGGCCATTGAAGCTGCTCAGTCATAGTGATTACGGGTGGTGGCTTCAAGGTAGACGTCGCAAAGGTAGGAACATCCTCGAGGTCGGCTTCCGTGAGACCAGCTGCATCGAGAATATCGTTCGCCATGTCTTCGAGACCATTGGTCTTGGCAGTCATATATGCCAGGGGGACTTGGAAGCAGGTCAATCCTAATCCTGCAAGTATGCATGACGGGCACTTACAAAGACCAACATCACGGAGGGTATTGACCCGGGAAACAACATCCCCGGTGTACAAAGAGTTGTGGAACTTCGACATCTGATCGCCACGTGCCTCCGCAATTTTGGACATCTTCACCAGCTTTTCGGTGGCACCGGTTGCCATATAGAGGAAAGACAGCCGGTCGAAGTTGCGCACTCGTTGGTAAGCGGTCTCGACAATCTTGTGGTTGCCTTGCTTCAAAGCTTGCTGTGCAAGCCTGTTCCAGCTCTCAGGCCGGTTGAGGGTGATGGCCGTCTCCAGGGCAACATCCAAGTTGCCGCACTCGATAGCCAGCTCGAAGCGAGTGTTCTTGTCTTGAACGAAGTGAAGGGCAATCTAGAGGCTGTCAGCCTTCGCAAACGTAGCAAATCAGAGGAGTAGTATACCTCCGGGAAGCCCTTCTTTTGTAAGTAAGAGATGATGCTCTGGCCGACAAGGTTGGAGGTACGAATGATATGCAAGACCTCGTCGTAGTTATTACGGAGGAGAGCGAGCTTGAATCGATACTCGGTCGGGTCGATCATGATTGTCCTGGGACGAGCCGAACGGTCCAGGCAATGGATGGTCTTCCCCTTGATACGAGTAAGGTAGATGGGCTGATCCAGCGTCTTGATGATACCATTGTCCCTGTATTGCTATGAACATCACTTCCTCCTGATACAGAGGCGACTTGACTCACCCTTGGGGAAGAGCATATTTGATATGGTTGAGAGTGGAGTAGATAAAGACGCCACTGTCATCCCAGGCTCCCGACTTGATGCGAATCGTCTCGTGAATGAGGCTACTCTGCGTTAAAGTCTTGTTGGCAATGGTAATGGCTGTGGAATGCATGAGAACATTGACCAGTGATCTCAACACATAGATACACACTATGCTTGCCGAGAAGGGCAACATTTGCACCATCAGAGCTCCAGACAGCGTACTTGACAACTTGCGTGCTAAGCTCGGCAAGCACCTTCTGCTGCTGGATGTCGAAGAGAACGACGGAGGTAGGCGAGCTGAGGAGTAAGCTGGCTGTGCCACCGTAGAAGATCTCGTTCGTCTGGACTGGCGGCTTAATGGTCTTCGTCAGAGTGTTGTTGAGATCACGGATCTCGATGGTCTGCGCGGTCTTGTCGAGAATAGCGAAGCGGTTACGAGCAACGAAGATGGCGCTGGAGCCCTGGCCGCGCTTGCCATCGGTCGTGGAGTCCCTCAGCTCTCCCCCGGCGTCCTTCGGTAAGCTTGCCAACTCATAGATGCCATTGTCGGCGGTCTGCAGAGACAATCGGATCAAGATCACACTCGTTCTATCAAGTGACGTACGGAGGTGACAAGTACTGCGCGCTCAGCAGGGTTGAAACTGAGCGTGCGAGGTTGAATGTACTGGTTGCCCAGCTTGCGCACGCTCAAGACCCCAACATCGGATCCAGTAGACAAGTCGTGCTGACGCACGTACTTGTCCCGGATGTAGTAGAGTGTGTCCCCATGGAGAGCGAAAGCAGGGCGCTCACGCTCAAGCTTGAAGACAATCAACCCATTGTCGTGACCTGAAAAGCGGTCAACTTTGGAGAATGGGGGCTTGTTCAATATGCGTACCAGCTGCAAACAGGTTCAGCTCCGGATGGGCGCACAGTGCCCAGAACCGGTCATGCTCCCTCCGGAACGTCTGGACGGCGGTCCTCTTCGACATATCCCACACTCGAATGGTCTTGTCCTCGCCGGCGGACAGAATGAGCTCGTGCTTTGGGTGGAAAAGCGCGCTGGAGACATTGTTGAAGTGACCACGGCACGTGTCAACCTCCCAGGCCTTGGTGTCGCTCATCCGCCAGAGCTTGATCTGACGATCATCCGCAGCAGAGACGATGAGCGGGAGCGTGGGGTGGAACGATGCCCAGTTGACACCCCGATCATGTCCTTCGAGCACGTACTTCACAGTCGAGAATGCTTCGAAGCTGTCGAAGGAATTTTGTTGCTGCTGGTTGGGCGTGCTGCGCCTCAGGCCAGAAATGTCCCAGACGCGGACGGTCTGGTCCATGGAGGCGCTGACGATGAGGTCCTCCTTCGGATGGAACTGCGCGCACATCACGTAGTGCGAGTGGCCAGTTAGAATGGCAATGCACTGGCGGGAAGTGGAATTCCATATCCGAATGGTCTGATCATCGGAGGATGAGAGGATCCAGGGCATTTCGTGGTGGAACTGGACAGTTCGCAGGTAGTCGAGATGGCCATGCAGCGTGAATAGGCAGCGGCGATTCTGGGGACGAATGTCTACATACAGATCAGCACCAATGATTGTGAGTCTCAGGCATATACGCACCCCAGACCTTAACCTTGTAGTCGTCTCCTCCCGTCACGAGCAAGGGCCGCGTAGGGTGCAGTGCGACAGCACGGACAGGACCTGAAAATACGTGTAAACGACGCGAATCTCAGTGTAAAGCTGCAGCGCATACCATCGTGCTCATCGAAGCGGTCCATCAAAGTGCCCATCTGGTAGTTCCATAGCTGCACCGTGCCATTGTGCAGAGATGCCGCAAGCAGCGGACGCGTCGGGTGGAAAGCAAGGCCTGGAGAACACGTCAGTTCTCCACGACATAAACAGAATATCCATAACACATACCCTTGACTCTATTGCTTTTAGATTCGAACTTCGTTAGCATCTGCATGCTGGGCAGATTGGTGCTGTGAGAAGGTCGAGGCGACCAAAGGATACAGGATCAAGCCTATAACGTTGGGCGTCAGTGAATGTCGTCCAAACTGCGCGAGGGGATGCATACAGCTGGATTATCTCCGGATTTCGGTCTCGCCCAGTTGGAAGGTACAACAGATCACTCCTTTGAGTGGGGTTGGAGGTATTATCGAAGGATACGACGAGCTATTTTGCTACGAGATCCACGTCTCTTGGTAGAAAGCGTCACGTCGTTTGCGAGGGACGAAACCACGGCATCGCAGCCACTTGGCGGAGTTCCAATCCACGTGTCGCCCGAACCTTCAAATTCCGCGCCTCGCGTCGCGGCGCGTCGCCACTGGGCTTTCGTCTTAACCACGAAGTAACTACCTGTCTACTCATTCTTCGAAGTTGTGCGCTTCTCTACGATAAGAAATGGCCGAAACGTCTATGCTTCCTTCTGCTGCGTCTGAGGATACGTCCACCGACGACACTGCTAAGAGCGATGTTATCAAGTCTGAGCCTGAACAGCCTGTCATCCAGCGCGAGCCCATAGACCTCGAGCAGCCCTTCAAGACTCTGAACCCTGTGCCGCGCATCATTGAGCCGGTAAACAGATGTGGGACGGACTGGCTGAGTATATGCGCTGACCGTGCTCATCTAGTGGGAGCAGTACCGTGCGAACGCTGCCAACTACGACGAGCGTAAGCACGGCGAATGGACGGTTCGTTTACCTGACAGGAGCTGAGTATATGCGCCCATTCAGAGGTCGCCGAGAAGATGCTGGAACTCATGCTGAATGTTCGTGCTTGGGCTGAAGCTCGACCGACATATGAAGACATCAAGAGCGAGTCGGAGGTTCGCAAGAGGCTTGATGAGATCGAGAAACGTGAGGAAGTCCAAGGTAGCGCATACATTCACCATATGGCTCTCTGAATCCTCGCCTTTGTTCGACTGTCACCGCAATGGAACTAACCCGACATGGACAGAGGATACTCGCAAGAAGGTCTTGAGCTTTGTCGAAGTCGTACGCTCCGCCGTCGCGAGCTTGACTGGGATGAGCTTGCCTGGGATGCGTTGAAGATGACTCCTCAAGATACTTCCCCACATTCACCACTCGCACTCTGTATCACACCTGTACTAGTATGCATGTTCTGAGGGCTGCAAGTCTGCACCATGGTCGAGGACCGGAAGAGGCGAACTTCTGCTATTAATGTTACAATCCGAATGGTTCATAAAATCACAATGCAAGAGCTCGGTATCTCGTAAACAAGGTTGCGAGGTATCGGATGCTGCGGTGTCTAGGTAGTGCAAAAATAAACAGAAGGGCAAGAGAGCAAGTGCATCACGACGTGACCAAAGACGATTGACTTTGGTTCGACGGCGTGCTGCCGAGGAGAGACATCCCCGCGGACGGTATACCGAAGGCGGTGGCGGCGAGTACGGTACTCCGTTTCGCTACGTCCACCTGAGCATTTCGTGTCTGAACTAGCCGCTTGTATGCTAGCCGATGGTATAAGTTCAATGACTGAATAAATAGTTTCCCGATCTGAGCCACCTTGTCAGCGTTTTGCAATGATGGACCGGAAGTGTGACGTACCGGATGTCGTTGAATAGCGTCGAGGAACTCGATAGCAGATTCTCGGATGTGTGACTGCGGATGGAAGAGGCAGAATGTAATGGGGAGCAGTCCACCAGAATAGGGTGGAAGCAACGCCAGGATCTAGTCCGTCGTTAAAAATGGCTGTCAGTCATCAGTGACGATGATGCTCACCTCCGTGACTTGCTCATATGTCTGCGTGCTGTCCCGCAGCGTCCGCATGATCGCATCGACCTCAGGGTCGGTTACATGCTTCCCCGTCCGTAGCCGCTGGATTTGATACACAAGGTCATACCCTCGTATGTTCCGATTCTGCTGAAAGGTACGGTAGTCCTTCGGAGATGTCAGCCAATGGCCCACTGGGGGACTGGGAGACTTTACCCCGACAAAGTACTGGTACGACCTCGTCCTCCTCCACGCCTCGATCCTCTGCTGGCACAAGGGGGTGAACTCCCTTGCCCTCGAAAGGTCATCAAGCACGCCGACGCCACCGCCAAGCTCTCCATGTCCGTAGTTGACACTCCGCTGACCGATGTGAGTCTCGCCGAAGGCTTCTTGCTCATATAGCGATGCTAGCCGAGTGAAGCGCAGAACGAAGTCGCCCATACGCATCCGGATGACCGTCTCGCCGTAATGGGCTTGAATGGCCGAAGTGATCTAGGCAAGCGTGAGCGCTGGTCTCATGCCAAGAGCAGAACGCGCATACATCTTCCATGAACGCATTGTCTGCCGCATCGGGTCGCCCAGCGTTGTCTGCCCTGGACGGCGCCCCATTGACAGCATTTAAGCTTTCCCTATCATCATCCCCCTCCCGCTGCTGCCTGCCAAACGTGCTCGACACGAGCACCGGCGAGTAAGTCGGCTGCTTGATGTTCTTGTTGACCACGATCTGTCCCGTCTCAATATTGCAGAGAATGTCCCAGGTGGAGAATGTCTCGAAGATGGGGTTGGTCACCCCTGCGATGTACCCGACGCTGCATCACATCGTCAGCAGCGTTCTCGTTGATAGGAGAATACTGCTCACGTCGTCTCCATGACGTCCTTGTACGCCACGGGCGCATACGGGTACGCCCTCTCCGCCATGCCCCTGAGGTAGCACCCACTGCCCAAAGCACACGCAGCGAGCACATAGTCCACCATATCCTTTGCAGCGTGGTTCGCGCCCAGGAAGACCACGTTCTTCTCCGTTATGAGCGCATTGAAGAGGAGGATGAGCGGGTGGGTGAGGCTGCCGTTCGTGTGCAGATGCGGGTGGATAGGGCCGCTGAACCCGGATGTGGGGCCGCTGAACGCTTGGATTAGCTTGACTAGAGAAAACTGCAGGAGCATCAGCACTAAGCAGGTGGAAGGCCATCCTAGGACATACATCACCAATCTCATCCCGGAATATCGAGAGCGGTATTCGGATCGGCAGCGTCACACCCTTGAACACGATGCTCGTATTGAAGAAATGCGTATCCCTCGTCCCCATAGTCCCACCCCTGGGCTTCGCCTCATGCGAGTCGCTCGAGCTCTTCACGCCCAGCCCCGCGCGGCTGCCCGTGCTGCTCGCGGAGCTCACTCTATCAAAGCTCGGCCGCTTATGCCTTGAAGTCCAATCCTTCGGCGGGTTCCCAGCAGAGGGGTTGTCGAAGCTCTTCCTCCCGCCCACGGAGCTCGTCTCTGACACGCTCGTGACGCTCGTCGCGCGCGAGCGGTTGTAGTCTGCGAGGGTACCCGGACCCTCGGCCCGTGTGCCACTCTCGTCTGACCCGTCCTCCCCGCCTGCGTCAGCCTGGGAACGGCCGTCCAGCTCGGCCGCGTTCGGGGGGCGCGAGGGGGGCTGCATCCCCGGGATGAACTTCTCCCCAAAACAGTCGTTCCGGTCCGACCCGCGCAGGATGAGCTTCTCCATGTGGGAGAAGTGCGGCATGAGCGACGTGTCCATCGCGTTGACTGCGTCGAACAGGCGGGAGAGGGTGTCCATGGAGGGGTCAACGTAGAACTGGTCCAGCGCTAGCGTCAAGACAGGCTGAATGCATGTCAGTATAGGGGATAGGATGTGAGAACTTGGCAGACGCGCCTTGTAGACTTGAATGTACGGATGCGGTGTGACCAGCGCCATAGCTTTGAAGTGTGCTTTCCTGCAGCGCACTCAGAACAGCTCTTCCGCGTCATATCGCACCCAACACACCTCTTCGCCGCAGCATCATGCTTGGTCCTGACAAGGCTCAGCCCATACATCAGCTCCGGCTTCTCCTCCGCTATAGCCGTCACGTCACTAGCAGCGCTGTCGATCGAGTGCCGTGAAAACACGGATGAGATCGTGTTAGACGCGTTCTGGTTGAGGAAGAAGACCGTCCAGTCTTCGGCGCGATTGTGCACTCCCTCGGGGAGCATGACTTCGGCCAGCAGTCTATCACTCGTCAGCATATGTGATGCCAGGAGCAAAAGAGCGGGACACTCACTGCTTGTCGGCTCCAGTCGGGTACGGGAACTGGTGCGTCAACTGCGACCCAGTGTCGATGTCAAACTCCGCGACGAGGATGTAGGCGACATGATCCCCGCTGCGGGTAGTCGCCAAGTCCGGGGGGCGCATTGCCATCTTTGGCGTGGAGAGAGGGGGTGGACTCCAGACCAGCTGGGTAGCCTGTGTGGATGTGGTGTAGCCGGCTAGCGAGGTGCACGCGAGCTGAAGGTTGTCCGGCGCGGGGCGTTGTCAGACAAAGAGGGGCAGACAATGGCGCGTCGCCGTCACTGACAATACGCGCACGAGAGCAGCTGAAAAGGAAAGGGAAGAAGGGAAAGCAAGCCGAGAGGAGTGTAGGCAAGGACTTGTAGCGACGGGCTAGAGTAAGGGATCGTGAGCGGGAGGTGGGCTACTGAATAGGGCCGGGGACGAGGGGTGGGGAGAGTTGCCGGAAGCCGCACGATGGAACGCCCTGCAGAACGACACCCTGACATAGGCAGACATCTAGCTAGGGTCTCTTCTGGAATGTAATTTGGCGAGGAGGTCACGTGAGGAGAGTGCATCTATTTCAATGTCAATGCATTCACTCCTTGTCCTGACTTGGACTTGCCAGAAGTGAATGACTGACATGGGGAGAGATAACGGCACTGGCGGACTCAACAAGTGTGGCTCAGAAGAGTCGGTCGAGTTCAAATACCCTCGCTGTTCCGCTCTCTCTTCGGGGAATGGGCTCCTGACCAGAATTCGCAACATGACAACGCTCCCTGATGCGATGTTCCATGCTCAATTAAGCTAGCACAAGCTAGTCTTGTCTATGGGAGACACCCAATGCGGTCTCCATCCTCTCTATCACCTCTTCCCGCCCTTCGCCGGCTGAGTCGTCGCCGGCTTCCTAGGCGCAACCTTCTTCTCCCTAAACCTCTTGAGCAGCACCCCAGTACATCGATGCAACGACACCTGTTCCTCAGGGTTCGGGTGCCCCCCGCCGGCCCAGCGCACCTTCAGGTCCTCGTCCAGCAGATAGACGTACCCGAGCATCTTGTTAGTGCACCCGAGTGGCTCGCGGAAGTACTCCATGTTGTGGGAGGAGAGCAGGTAGTAGGGGTGGTACTTCTCCGGGATCTGCGATTTGAGACGCGAGGAGAACATGGATACGAGGAACGCTTTGAGCGGGTTCTCTTGGATGTTAATCTGGGGCTACCTGTTAGGTGCTAAAGCGGTAAGGGGCGGGGGGGAGGCTCACCTGCACAAATCGGAAAGCAGGATCATTCCCGAAGCTCTCCAGTGCAAGCTTGGTGAAGTCCGCAATATGTTTCTACATGACTCTATGTCAGTACGAATCATCCCTCAAGCCGCAGCTCTGCACACCTCAGCCATCTGTGAGCCGATAAAGCATACAATGGAAATCTTCCCCTTGCACAGATCGGTCGTGTGCGTGCTCTTGGGTCCGTTCAAGGCGGCGCCAACGATGTCCGGGAAGTAGAGAGCCCTCTGCATGTGCGGTCAGAAGACAGTTCTTTTTGATGGAGGAGTACGCACATCGGCTTTGACAAGCACCTCCGGTGCTGTCCATCTCTTCCCACCATGGTATCTCAGCTGGTGCACATCATTATAGTACCCAGTCATGATCTGCTTGACCCTATTGCGCGAGTCCCGTCAGCACCGAGACCATCCCGGCAGGACGACGGCCTCACAAATGCTGCCTCTCCTCAACAATCCTTCCCCGCTCAAACAGCTCCTTACGCATCTCAGGCCACCCCTTCTTCGCCGTCGTCGGTGGGCTCGGCAGCCCCAGCGGCCGGTCAAGGAACCGGAGGGGCATGGCCGCCTCGCGCAGCTTGCGGTGCTGCTCCCCTTCGTACTCGGGGGTGACGCGGTCATCGGGGTTGGGCTTGGTGAGACTGGGGAGGGAGACTGAATCGGGCGGGGGGGCAGCAGACGGGAAGGGGGAGGGAGGGGAGGGCTCAAAGCTGCCTGCTCCTGCTGCTGGGGACGGGGCAGTCTCGGTCTGCGCTGCGACGGGTGCTGAGGTGCTAGCGGTGCGTTCGCTCGACTTCAGGTGCCGCACGGAAGTGGACCAGGACCGCACGCTCTGCCCACGAAGACATCGTTGCGCGTTGAAGGTGTATTGTCGCGCCGCTGGAGGATAGAGGAACGGACAGAGGCCCTTGTAGGCGGTCGAGGAGAACATTTGGACGAGGAAAGATTCAGGGTCCTCGGGCGTGTTTTGATGTTGCCTCGGCAAAGTGCGGGTCAGGGCAGGCTGTGCAGGGGTTTGCGAGAGGCATGCACGATATAGTACATTCATTAACTACAGTGCGATCCATTGATGCAAGACTCGTGGATAGAATACAAATGTGGTCTACAGGACAGAGAGGGAAAGAAAACGGAAACGGAAGTACACCCAAGAACTAGAAATCGAGATAATCCATCGCGTTCGCCCTCCTCGGCTCCGCATAATCCCCTCTGGGCAAGTGCGCACCCGGAGCGCCAAACGGCTCCTCCAGGCCGACCTCGAGCTCCTTCTGCGTGAACTGCTCGCCGAGCTTGCCCTTCACCTTGGTGATAAGGGCGATGAGGGTATTGCACGTCTCTTGCAGGACCTCGACAGGTGTGGCGGACCCGTCGGTTTGGATCTTAAGGATGAAGGCGGGCTCGAGCGGGTGGGGAACCTTGTAGCCGGCGAAGAGGACCTTGGGGTTCTTCAGCATGTACCTGTTCGGGCAGATGAGTTGACCGGTTCGGTCGTAACTTTGAAGAGATGAGGCGCACCCTCGGATCATGTTCGCTAGCGTATGGTCCTGCTTCAGAACACGAATGGTGGCAGCGTTGGGGATTTTGGTATCCTCCACAACCTCGATCCTAGTGCATTTGTCAAACCCGTATCCAGGCAGAATGCATCCGGTGGCACGTACATCTTCTCCCCATCACCGAGCGTGAACAGCTCGAACCGTGGTAATGCGTTCATAGTGTGATATCAGACGGGAGGAGAGATCTAGAAAGGAGCTGTGAGCTGTGCGTTCCGTATACAGGAGGAGTAGTATGAGGATCATATGTAGACAAACGTGCTGTCCCCAGGAAAGGTGTTGGTCAACACCGTCGGAGGATTGACAGATATGAACGTAGGGTATAATCATTTCGAAGCAAAAGCAGGGATGAGAAGGGTTGACACTCACTGTCTGCTGCCTGGATGCGGTGGATCGTGAAGGAAGGGCGACTCTCTTCAGCGGAACTCCACGTACGGGTCTGGCTGAGTGAGCAGATGATCTGAACAGATGTAAGCATCGAATCGAGCAGCGCGTTGGAGAATCAGCAAAATAATTTGTAGTCATTATTGGTTCATAGACAATAAATAATACCATCATGAAAGGATCAAGGTGGAGGCAGCTTACTTACAGGTGTACACGAGGACCAAGAGACGCGTACGGAAGATGAGAGTCGCGGCAGGGAGACAGTCGCAGGGATGAGTGGCGCCTTGACCGATGCTTCTGCATCGCCACCTAAGCCCTGCTCGATTTCCCACCCAAAGCAAAACTGTACAGCACGTCAGCCACCGCCTCTGCTTCCGCTCGTCCCTCGACTGTTACCTGGCTCGACACCGACATTCGATCGTAGCGCATCGACCTCGACACCGACAAAATGCCCACCCGCTTCTCCAAGACCCGCAAGCACAGGGGCCACGTCTCCGCTGGTTACGGCCGTGTGGGAAAGCACCGCAAGCATCCCGGCGGTCGTGGTCTCGCTGGTGGCATGCACCACCACAGGATCATGATGGTGAGCCGAACGTGCAATGTCAGGACGAAATGTTGCTAACAACACGCTTAGGACAAATACCATCCTGGGTTCGTTCTGGCCTGCTGCGATGGATGCGAGCGATACTGATCTGTTTTGTCTACAGTTACTTCGGTAAGGTCGGTATGCGTCATTACCACCTGACCCGCAACGCCTACTGGTGCCCAACAATCAACTTGGACAAGCTGTGGACGCTGGTGCCCGAGGAGGAGAAGAAGGACCTGACTGCGGACAGCGAGGTCGTCCCTGTCATCGACACGCTCGCGCTGGGGTACGGGAAGGTGCTGGGCAAGGGCCGGTTACCGAGCCTGCCGTTCATCGTGAAGGCTCGCTTTGTGTCTGCGAAGGCAGAGTGCGTATTCTTATGTGTTGATCATTTGAATAAGTATTGACATTTGATGCAGGAAAAAGATCAAGGAGGCCGGTGGTGTGGTCAAGCTCATAGCATAACCGTGTTGTCCATGTTTTATGTCGTCTTCTCCATGCTATGATCATACTCTCTGGCGATATCTTGTGCTGCACATGGATGGATGCGTCTAGGCTCCGTGTTGTGAGCGTGTCACCTCCCAGTCTTTGAGTGCTCCCGCGGTGGAGTACGCCGGCAACAGCGACGCATTAAGCTGAGAAAGTATATATTATGATGTCTTCTAATCTACAGTACAGCAGACTTGCATGCTTATTCTACATTGCGGTTGGGGTATCCTTAGGGTGTACTACCAGACACGTCTACGTATGATGAGCGTGGTTGTTCAGTGTTTCTACGCCATTGGGGGACATCTGATCCTCGGGATGTGTGGTTGGCTTGGGGGCTGGATCGTTACGGTCCGCCCTAGCGTCATGGTTCGGCGTTTTGAGCGCGCTTGCCGCCAATCGTACCGTCTCCCGAAAGGTGCGTGCTCCCGGGATCCGGCGTTTGAGGCGATTTTCCTTGCAGTCGAACCTCCCCGTCCTCGGGACGAAATTCAGGTTGTGGTCGTATTCGAATTTGTCGTTCGGCATGTCTTTGTACCGCTGAAGGCTATTCCACAGCCAGGCCTTCTGCTGCTCGGGTTGTCGCCACATCGCTTGCCAATGCAAAATTTTATCCAGATCTTTGAACATCGCCGCAGTACGCTGCATGTGCTCCGGAGATGCAGCATATCCGAGCTGTATCATTCGCTGACGAACTTCTTGCGCGGCGTCCAACGCACCAACCGCCCACTCCCGGTACGCAACCGCCGTCTTCATGCACCGATGGAGGAGCGCCCCATACATGACGACAGTTGGCCGAGGCAGGTTGTCCTGGAAGTCTCGTAGGAAGCGATACTCGGGAGGCCAGTCCAAGTCGGATATGTGCGCTTCTTTTCCCTCCATTCGATCGGCAAAGTAGAACGCAAGCCTGTGATGGCGCTGCGAGACCAGCTGGATGAGCAGCTCAGTCCAGAGAATGGTTCCTGGCGGTACTCCGAGTCGCTTCATGTCGTGCAGCACACGCAGCATGAACTTGCGCCCGCGGCGCACATTTTCCCACAGTGCCCACTTGACAAAATGGTGCCATGCCGTGTATGTGGGCAGACCATGTGCTGCCGCAGGAGAGAATGAAGCATCCCCAAGATCGATCTGGTTATTGGCGACCATTTCCTCATCGTCGGGTGTCTCGACGGCACTAGCTTGGGGTCGTCGATAGTGTGCACTGGTTCTGTCGGGTGCACACCTCTCGAAGTACCTCAACCACTTCTCGTACAGTCGGATGTGACGCTCGTAGTCCCGTGAGTACGGGGGTTTGCTCCAAATCATCGCTTTTATGAGCAGCGCTTGTGCGAACGGGGCGGGCCAGAGCTGCAACGGCGCGCTTGGGGCCAAGTCCGGGCCGTCAACAAATATCTCTTCGATGGGCACTCCATACACCTGAAATCGGTGCAGGTAGTTCTTGATTACCTCGCGGTGCTGGCGCTGGCGGTAGAAATACAGCATCACGCCTGTGCTCCAGCGGCCCGCCCAAAACGCGGGCCGGCCACCCGGAGAGCCTATGTGTGAATCGTTTGCCCAGTTGTCGATAGTGTCGAGTACCTGTTGGCGCCCCTCTGCAACACAGTCCTCGATGAAATCAGCAATGTGCTTCGTCCCAACATGTGGCGGGAAGTCCAGGATGCCCCGCATAGCGAGCGCTGCGGAGTTGTCACTTTGCCTTTCGAGGAGTATGTCCCGCAACCGGCCGCCGGTCGCAAGTCCTAGCAAATCGTCAGGTGCCGCGTCCGTCTCGATATTCCATTCATGGCCTGGATAGTCCCGTCGAGCAAGCCGCTTGATCACCCATAAGAGGTCGTTCTGTTCCTGTTTGGCGAGCTCGAGGAGTAGCAGCCCATACGAGCCTTCGTCGATTTTAATGCGGAGCTCGTTCCGTGCCCGCAACAGAACCTGCGCAGCACAGGCAGGCCGGAGATTGATCGTTTGACCACGGATGATAAGGTTGTACCACCACTGTCGCAAACTCGTATACCGGTACTTGCTACTCGGATGGCGCCGCACCTTCTCCAGAAGCTGCTCCAGGAAGCTCTCGGCGTACTCCGGCGAAGCGTAGCGCACAAGATGGGATATGACCTGTCCGCCGACGAAGCGGCCGTATCCCTTACTGGCCGCGAGGAGGGCAAAAGTCGACATCTGCACGATGTCGGTGCCCTGGTCGAAGAACAACTTCATGATGCCGGCGAACCGTTCCGCCTGGGGTTGCCCGACCTTGGTCCGGTCATAGTCGGGCACGTTGCTCCAGAGCCTGATAAACGCGCGCGCATCTTCCGGTCGGAACTCGTCCTGCTCAACGAGGGCAAAGTCGGCGTCCTGCTGGATCGGCACGCCCGCGGCGTCGAGCTCGTCCAGCAGGCTGAGCGCGGGGCCGATCTGGCGCTCGCGCAGCTGCTCCCGCAGCATGAGGTTCAGCGCGGTCGAGCTGTCGCTCGTCTCCGGCGCGGAGAGCGGGGCGAACGCCGCGTACTCGTCCGTGTCGTCCTCGAAGAGCGCCGAGCTGGGCGGCGCGCTCGGGTAGGGCTCGTGCGCCTCGCCCGTCAGCACCTTGTTGACGTGCTCGTAGTCCGCCCGGTCGGGGATCGAGTTGGACATCAGGCGCACCACACGCTGGGCGGCGGAGAACGCAGTCGGCAGGATCGTCCGTGCCCGGAAGACATGCCCGAGGTGCGCGGCGTGCCAGTGCAGCGCTGCCGACATGGGTTGGAGGCCAGGATATCCTTATGGGTCGCGGTGTTCGAATCGAGGCATTGTATCGCAAGATATCCAGAGTAGCCAGTGAGTATGTTGTCTCTCAGTACGCGATCACACTCAAAGTACCAGTATGGGCTTACAGTCGTCGTTGTCGGTCGTGTGAATGATACTGTACCAGTGTATCGACAGCTAGGCCAACTCAGGGCTCACGACTGCAAAGTCTCCGATCCCCTGCACAGCCTCCCATCGCTCTCCGCTCCGGCAAACTACATCGTCGCACGACTTGCGAGACAGTCCAGAATTACTTGATGCATAATCCGGTCCATTCTCTGACGCTACACCATCCAATTACAGAACATACTATTCTACAAGCTAACTATCCCTTAAGCGTCACCCTCCGAGTCCGGGGATCGACCGTCAACTCTCCTCAACAGCCCACTCGCCCAACTCCTGGTTGGGCTCGGAGAGCGTCGGTGTAGCGCCGTACCGCAGTATACACCCCTTCCGAAAGACTGATCCGGCTGGAGATAGAAAGTAGAAAATGCATAGTTAATCGGGTCTTGCTGCCTTCCGTTCCTTCGTCCCTTCGTTCGTTGCCGTGCGATGCGATGCGTGCGTGCGTTGCCTCATGTATGTGCAAGCGGGTGTCCATTCCGTGTCTGATATAGACTCTTCCCTCCTCCCTCCTCCCCCTGCCTCCAAACCCCAGTCCTCAGTCCGTCTTTGCTCCTCGTTCTGGTTTTTGGTTTTTGGCTTTGGTTTTTGGGGTTTGGGTTTGGTTTTTGAGCCAGCTCATACGGGGCCGCCCCGCCCCTGCCCCTGCCCCTGCTGCAGCGCCTCATAGCTCGGGGGGACGTCGACCGTCACCTGCTCCGCGCCCTCGCCGATATCGATACCAGGCGGGGGCCCCTCCAACTCCGGCTCGGGCTCGGGCTCCGGCAGCACAGCGCCCGCATCATCATGCTGCACCCAGTTGACCGTCCTCCTCCTCTCGCCCCTCTCGCCCTGGGGCACGCGCTTCTTCGGGTCCGCAGCAGCCGCGGCCGCAGCGAGGGCGGCGTCGCCCGCTGTGTTGGGCCTGCCGGCGGGGAAGCCGGTGGTCGTCGGCGACGCTGCGTCGGATGGGTCGGTGCCCGTCACGGTTGCGGTTGCGGTGCCCGTCCGGCCGCGGGAGGACACGGGGCCCTCGGTCGCGTACGCGCTTGACGGGGTGCCGCGGGACGACGCCGCGCCCGCTAGGGTAAGGGGCGGGACGAAGGCTTCCTGCTCGTACCACCTCCCCCTCCCGCCCGAGCTGGAGGCAGCCGCCCCGCGCGCGGGCGCCGGGTCGAGCAGGTCTGTGCGGCCGAGCTTCTCCCCCTGCCCCTCCCGCGCGCGCGCTGCGCGCCTGCGCCGCCTAGTCAAGCAGAACACGAGCAGCAGGAGCAGAAGCAGCGCGACCACCCCGCCGACAACACCGCCCGCGATCGCCCCGGTGTGCGAGGAGGAGGAGGAGGAGGAGGAGGAGCCCGAGCTGGACCCCTGCTGCCCTGAGCCGCCCGCCCCGGTCGCGATCGGCGAGCCGGTGACCGTCCCGCCTCCTGAGCCGGGGGGCAGGGTGCTGCTGCTGGAGGTGCTGCTCCCGCTGGAATCGGAGCCGGAGCCGGAGCCGGAGCCGGAGCTGCTGCTCGGCGGCGAAGACGATGATGATGATGATGATGATGCGGGGGCGGCGGTGCTGACCTGCCCTGCGGCGGGCCCCTGCGTCGAGCTGGGAGAGTTGCCATTCAAGCAGCTCGCACTGCCCCCTCCGACCGTCATGAGATCCGAGCTTCCGCCCTTCCCGCGGCCCCTCTCGTCGCCCACAATGAACGCGATCTGCGTCCCTTGCGGTACGTCGGCTGTCCACTGCTGCCCGCCCGCGGCCGCGAGCAGCTGGAAGCTCTCCCCGCCCGGGATCACCCCGCTGATCACCGCCTGGCCCTGGGGCGTGCCGTCGTCCCATGAGAACTGGACGGAGCTGCACTGCCCGGGCACCTCGGGCTGCATGGAGAAGAGGAAGGGGGACGAGCTGGGCGTCGTCGGCAGGCAGGACGAGTCGCCGTTCCCGACGGTGAGGACGGAGGAGGTCCCGCCCGTGCCGTACCCGGTCGCGTCGCTCAGCACGAGGACGAAGGTGCTCCCCTGGGGCAGGACGAGCGGCTGGGACCAGCTGGTGGAAGACGTGTTCGTGTCGAGGAGGGTGCGGATCTCGGGCCCCGAGATCTCCCCGAGCGGGAGGACGGTGAGCTCGTACGGCGCTGTGCCGCCGGACCAGTTCAGCGTGAGGTTTGAGCACTGGGCGGGGGGAGCGCCGAGCGTGAAGGTGAATGCGTCGGCGAGGGCGGGGAGGGCGAGGAGGGTGAGAAGCAGCATCGGTAGGCGTGTTGGGGGGTAGATTGTGAGTCGTGAGGTGTTGAGCGTCGGAGTGGTCGTGACAGGAAGGGGAGTCGCAGTATTAGTCCCCCGTAGATGGTGTGCGGTCCAGTCCCAGTAAGTCAAGTCAAGTCAATCGTATCGTATCGCGAGCGTGCGTGGTGAACCAAGCGGGGGCGTAGCGTAGCCTTTGAGCGAAACAGGCCGACTAGCGCCAGGGCCCTCGCCATAAATATTCATGGCAGCACGCCCGTTGCCCACCCGCTCGCTCGCTCGCCTATGATACCGCTTCCCAGTCGCTCCGGGCCCGGGCGGTGTGGAGCGGAAGCCCTGGGGGGGGGGATCGTGACGCTGCTCGCCTAGGTGGGCATTGGGCAGGAAGATAGGAAGGCAAGGGTTGGGGCTGTCGTGTGCAAAGGCCTGGAGGCCGCCCGTTGACGCGCACGATGCACGACGCACACGCCCCGGGGCCACCCACGTCATGCCAGTCTGTTCCCTTATCCGGCACGCAACCGACCCATGCATCGGAGGATGACACGACGCCTAGAACATCCTTCCCGTACTACTTTGTGCACCCTTGCTCCAACTAACAATCTGCCCATCAGCCTTCAATCCTTTCCCACCGTTCGTGCCCCGAATGGGCAGTGGTCAATGGGCAATGGGCAATGGGCAATGGGCAGCGTATGACATCACCCCCCACGTCTGCATCCCGCTCCCTCCCCTCCCAATCCACCTGCACCCGGGGTCCTCCGCCCGTCATTCCATCTCCGGTGCCTGGCACACCCGGGGTCCAGCGCCACTGGCAGAATAGATCACCGCTCTCCCTCACCTCTCCCTCCGCGGTCGCTGAAGAGTGAGTCGGAGCCGAGTGCCGAGCCCTTTCCTGTCCCCCTTGAGTGGCGGGGCGGGGCGGGGCGGTGCACGGCCAGGCGGCTCGGTCTGTGTCGGGGGGTGAGACAGCGATCGGCCGCCTTTCACCCTATGATAGCTAGGCCTTGCACCGGGTACTGGTCCTCCCAGAGTCCACGGTCCCTGTCTCTCTATGTGGATATTAATGGATATTAATGGATGGGATGCGGACGCTGGGCACATCAACTACCGCACCGGGGCTAGAGGTGCTCGTGGATCGTGGGATGCGGGGAGGCGGAAGGGCCGGGAGACAGATCCAGACAAAGGAAGCACTGTACTGTAGTACACTTGAGCCGAGCGCCGAGCGGCGGCGGGCTGGCAGCGTTCGTCAGCCGTAAGCATGCCGGTGGACTGTACTGCCATCGGTCGATCGTGATAGCGCCCGCTCGATACACTCGAGGGGTGTTCGCTCAGACGGTGTTCAGTGCTGCCGTGGTGGTGGGCTTCTCTCCCTTCTTCATTTGATAGGGGAAGCTGCTGAAGTTGCTACGCCATCCGAGCGGGACAGACGGGCGCTCATCCGCCTCCCATCGGCACCGGCCCCGGCGCCAACGCACAACGCACAACACACAACACACAACTCCCGCACGAGGCACACAACAGCGACCGGCCCCGACCCCGCGATCGCCCGCCCGCCCGCCCGCGAGGCATCAGCCCACCACCCACCGCCCACCGCCCACCGCCCACCGCCCACCGCAGCTTCAGCTTCCTCACCCGTCCCTACACCGAAACTGTATTGATCACCCAGAGTTGCGCAGCAGCG
>KV423927.1:85624-134434 GCA_001632435.1 Calocera cornea HHB12733 | reverse complement strand
CCCCCCCCTCCCCATCCCCATCTCCGCCGCGGCCGCCGCTGACCCCACCCGCCCCGCAGACAACGCGCAGTACGCCAACTCGCCCCTCTCGCGCACCGCCCGCGCCCGCCTGGGCTCGTTCATCCCCGACCGGAACAACCCCATCCAAGCGCAACTCACCCGCCTCGGCTCCCAGCACCGGCCCCCAACACCCATGCCCCCCCACCCAGCCGCAGCCGCCATCGCCGGCGCAGCCGAGGCGCACCACCGTGCGCGGCACGGGCAGGGCCAGGCGGACGTCGACGAGCTCTTCCCTGGCGCCAACGCCGCTGCTGCACAGCTCGCCGCGGAGGCGAGGAGGAAGGAGGAGGAGAAGAAGGACAAGACGCTCTTTGGCCCGCCGGTCGGCAGTGTCGGCGGGGAGGAGCGCAGGAAGTGGGGCGTCAGTGGCGAGGAGAGGGAGGAGGTCGACAAGGATGTTGTCAAGGGGTGGGTCGACAGGAGCTCAGAGGTGCGTCACTCTCACAATGGCGATGCATGCGGTGTATGCGGTACTGATGGATCTGTCTTCCCGCAGTCGAGCACGCCCACGACGACCCTCCAGGCGCTGACGAACCTCAAGCGGCCCTCGATCCGGCTCTCGCCCCTCCACCCGCCGTCAGACGCCTCGGGCCCCGACCCGCTCGCCCCGCACATCCTCGAGTTCTCCTACGACGCCGACGCCCCCCTGGTGAGCATCTCCATCCGCGTCCTGCCGCCGACGAACCAGGCCGGCGAGTACGCCGGGGTGGGGCTCAAGCCAGAGGGCGAAGAGGTCTTCCTCACCGTCGCCAAGGGCGGGTTCGGACAGGCCCTCACGGCGGAGAGCAACGCGCTCATCGAGCTGGGGCGGTACGAGGCGCTCGCGCCCGGGTCGCCCGTGCGCCTGTCCTCGCCAACGAAAGCGCTTTCCCCGACGGCTGGGTCGCCCGTCGGGTCGCAGCTCGCCCTCGCCAGCCGGGTGGACGGTTCCGCCGCTCCGGCCCCCGGGACGCCGGGCGGGAGGCGGAGGTTCTCCTTCCTCCCCACGCGCCACCGCCAGAGCACCACGCACATCATGGCGCCCGCGCCGCGCACCCGTGGCCCCGCCGTCCCAGTGGTCGACAACACCGCCCAGCCGCCCAGGCAGGACCCGATCATCTCCCCCGCGCTGGCGGCGCAGCTCGGCTTCCAGGTGCGTAATCCCACATTGTACCGGGAGTGGGAGACTGGGAGACTGGGCGTGCTGACGCCGGTTGGCTGTAGGTTGTCGACAGGCAGGAGCAGGAACGCGAGAAACAGCGCGAGCTCGAGCGCGAGGAGGAGGAGCGCAGCGGCGTCAGGATTGGCGTGTGGCTCGAGGCGCTCGACGCGAATGGTACGTTCTGGTTCTTCTCCCACTCCCACTTTCCTCTTTCGTTGGGGACGCAGGTGCTGACTCGCTTGCAGGCAAGAAGCTCCCCACGCGTAATGCGCAGGCGACCGTGCTCCACGTGCATCGTGTAGGTCCCAAAGCGAGCTCACTGCCTGCGGGCTCGCCCGAGGGCGACCTGGAGAGCGGGACCGCCCCGCCCAGGCTGTCGATCAACGCTGACGGCCATGCGGTCGATACGCGCCCGTGGCTCGTCAGAGTCGTCCACCGTGAGGCTATCGTAAGCGCCTGGCACGTGAACAGGGAGTGACGGTAGCTGACCGTAGCACAGATCGGGAGGCACGCGTTCACCCTGCACGAGATCTACGGCCTGGCCTCGGGGACGTCCGACCCGCATCCGCAGCCGGCCATCGCGCCCCCGCCCCAGGCGCACTCTTACCCCCCCACCGCGGCCGCCCCGCCGATCGACACGGCCTCCCACGCGCCCGAGTGCATCCTCTGCCTCTCCTCCCCGCGCAGCGTCGTCCTCATGCCGTGCCGGCACCTCGTCGCGTGCAAGGAGTGCGCGCTCAACATGCTCGAGTTCGGCGCGGGCGGCACCATCCAGCAGCCCGTGGAGGACGGCACGGACGGCGCGCCCGGCGAACCGAGCGGCGCCGCCGCCGGGAACGACACGGGCGTAGTCGCGGGCCTCGCCGGGCTCGCCTCGGGCCGCACGGAGAGGAGGCGCAAGCGCAAGGTCAAGGGCTGGTTCTGCCCGATCTGCCGGCAGGGTGAGCTTTCCTGCCCCACGCGCGCCGTCACACCGCTGATTGATCATCCCCGCAGCATACACGTCGATGCTCCGCATCTCTGCCGCCGCCCCGGCGGGCGAGCTCGTCGCCGAGATCGAGGACGAGACCGAGCCGAAAGACGCGGACCACGCGCACGCCCAGCGCGCGAGCACCAGCACCGTCCCCGCGGGCTGGAAGGTGCATGAGGAGGGCTCGCCGGCCTCGCGCTCCGCCGCGAATTCGCCCGCTCCTGAGGAGCGCGAGGCCCCGCCTGCCGAGCCCAGCTCGCTCCACCAGCACGAGCACAAGCACGAGCACGAGGCACCCGCGGGCAGAGAGACGTCCCGCGCTCCGGAGGAAGAGTTCACCACTGCGCCCGCTACGCCCGCGCCTGCAGACCCGCTCGAGGTCGAAGAGCGGGCCCGGGCATGAAAGCGCCTGATATTTATGCAAGTTGTATCCTTGTACTTCATCCATCCCTCTCTCAAAGCATCAGCGGCACGGATGTATAGACATTCTCACTCACCAAAAGTCGTTCCCCATTGGCCGCCGACGATCTCTTTCGCCTCCGCACCTATTGCCCGATTATCTGTTGTGTCATTACTTTCTCCTCTTGTTTCTCCCTGTGATTCCCGGATCTCTGTATGATACCTCGTGGATGCGAATGTCATATGTGTGGATTACTCGTGGGGGCATCCCCCTGAGGACGGAACGTTCCGCAACCTGTGTGCAACAGGAGCGTAAACTACAGATATATTCGTGTACGGCATACATCTACAATAAGGATGGCCAGTTCGTACCCGGTCCTTGCACTACTGTATAATTATAGGGATGAATGGACAAGCAGACGTGAATTGATCTAGAAAGCCACGATACCAGACAATGATTGGACAAGAGAAACGGAACAAGAACCCTTGGGGAAAGTACAGAACGAAGAAAACGACAAGGAAATCGTAAAAAAGACGACTGCTCACCGAAGCCCCGCCTCTGGCGTCTGCGGCGAGTCGCCCATTTCGCTGGAGCGCAGCGTCGCCAAGTGTACAGTGGGAGATTCCCCCATTCGCAGCTCAAGAGGGAACTCGTCCAGAGACTCGACAGGTGTGTAGTAAGACTGCATGTAGCTGGACGGTGTGAAACTGGAAGGTGTCGGATGGTCCTCCGGCGGCTGGGGAAAGTCGGACAACAATCCAGACATACGTTCGTTGCCAGACGTGTTGGAACTGACCCCAGTCAAATGAGAATGTCGGGCACCAAAGTCGGACGCAAAGGCGCTTGACGGCATCGAGAGGCGACCTTCTGTCGGAGCCGTAAGGGAGATGATGCGCTGCGGGTTGGGACTCGAGGGGTCCAAAGCGGATGCAACCTCGGTGCTCTCGCTCTCCATGAGCGACAACGGCACAGAAAGATGGCGGATCCTTGTAACGGTGGGCTCGGGGACATGCATTTCACCAACCTGCCCGACTCGGATATCGTCATCGCCTGCCAAAGAAAGTCAGCAGTCAAGAAACACGGTTCAGAGTATGTAGGCTCACCATGTCCAAAGCTTTCGTTGTAGTCGGACATGGGCGTCTCCGCTCGCTCAGAAGATGGCCGCCTTGACCTGCTGGCCGTCCCTGCAGGGGTGAGATACTGCTCCGACTCCGATTCCGCATTCCGGGGAGGGGTGGAGAAGGTAGGTAGGGTGTGCATATGTTCATCTGTCTCAAAATCTGACTCATCCTCCTCCACTTTGATGCTAGGGGGAAGGGTGGTTTCAATCTCCCTCTCACGTTCCTCCCTCTCCCGCTCGCGCTCCAACCTCTCCTGTTCGCGCGCTACACGTGCCTCGGTTAGCTCAGCTTCCAACTGCTCATCGACCTTCTGGGGATCAACGTCATCGGTAGGTGACCAGTAGAGGTCCTTGTACATCTGGGCTTCGATCTGATCCAACCCTCCGAGTGGCGCAGGAGGATCAAGAAGGACGCTGGAAGACCGTGAGCCGTAGCTGAAGGTTCGCCGAGATGACCTCGGGGATCTGGGAGAACCCCGCGACACCGCTTCGCCTGACGAGCCACGCGACATGGGGAATGGGCGCCGTGCATCGTCCGCAGGCGAATCCGAATCACCCGGAGTTTGAGGACTCCGTGGCGAGTTGGGGGATACAGCCAATGGTGGCGACGTAGGGGTAAATGGAAACCTCGGTGAAACGCCAGTGGGTAGCAACATCGATGATGCCAACGTGTTTGCACTCCGGTAAGCAGCGGACTGAGCGTAAAATGCGCCCGGTAGCTGTACGGCGGATCCAGGTCGAGATGGCATATCCGGAATGTCCGGAATGTCTTGCATCTCAGGCATTTCGTCGACCTCTCCAAGCTCTTCCTTGGATTCGGTGAACGGGCCTTCGCTCGCTGTGACAAAGCCACTCTCGTCCTCCAGCGTCGTACGGGATGCTGCCGCACCGAGGATGTTCGCGTCCAAAGGTGGAGCAGGGATCTCCCTACCCCTTTCTGTCGCTTGATCAGAGAAGAACCGCTCGCCAGTGTCGGGACTGGGACTGGGATTGAGCCCGGCTGCAATAAGGAGCTCCCTCTCGATCTTCTCGTCCCAGTGGAAGCCGCGGTGCTTTTCATCTGGCCGTGGAGTTGAGGCTCGGCTCGGGGCCTCTTCCGCTTCCGCTTCCTCTTCCTCTTCCTCGTCGGCCTGCTCGCTGTGGATACTAGCCAGGAACTCCCGCCCATCGTCGGATGACTCCAACATCTCTTGAAGCATAGGTGGCAGCTCAGGAGAATAATATGATGGCACCGGCACACGAGGTGAGCGGGGTTTGGTGGCAGCTGACTGGGCTTGCGGAGATGAGTGCTGAGATGTGTATTGTGCAGGCTGAGGCGGCATCCGATGGCGTCTCGCTACCTCCCCCAGCACGGCTTCCTCCCCCAAATGGTGCATGCGTTCAGCCTCGACGGTGTGTGGCCCTGCCATGGCGGCATTTGACAGCGGTGGTTGCACGCCATTCTTATCTCTGCTGTTCCGCCTCGTCCCGTTGCTCATGCTCCGCAGATCCGAAACGGCGGCAGCACCGAAAGCAGCGGCGTATGGATGTGGAATGTGCGGATGTATGAGTGACGTGGAGGCGGCCACCCTCACCGGTGGTGCCGCGGACGATACCTGCCCGGGCTGCTCCTTCCTGGTCGCAGCAGTTGGTCTCGGACGGGGCTGTGCTGGCTGCTGTGGCTGCTCGGTGACGGGCGGTTGGGCGGCGCCCGGGCGAATATCGACAAGGGGTAGGTCATCGGACGTCCTGACTGTTCGCGGGTTGCGAGCTTCCATCCTACGCGCCTGTCCATGACCATTGGAAGGTCCCTGGCCATTGGAGAAGCCGTTCAATGCCGCACCAGTATTCCGTTGTCTCATAAGACTGTCGCCCCGCGCCACCATCGCACCATTGGCGACCGCGACGGCCGTCGTGCGTGCGTGCGGATCAACGGCCGCGGGCATGCTCTCCGTTCTCGGCCGCTGCCCTTGCCCAGAAACCGAAGCGCTGCTCGTCTTCCTGAGCACTCTGCTGCCTGTACTCGGATTCCGTGTGAGATAGCTCTCGCCACTAGCCTTCTTCTTGTTCCACCAGTGCCTGTGCGAGTCCTCCGAATCGCTGATTGCACCTCTCGAGTCGCTGGAAGGTCGCCCGAGCTCGTAGTGTGACTGAGACGGCGGAAGGTTCGTTCGTGGTCGGTCACGTGAGCGCGGCATCGACTTTGCACGACGGCGATTGAAGATCTGGCCTCGCTCAGCTGCTGCAGCCCACTCAGTCCGCTCGCGCTCGCGCTGCTCGCCCTCGGCAAGCACACGCTGCAGGAAGGCCGAGCGCGGCTGGGGCGGTACTGGGTCGGTCTCCGTCAAGTTGTTCCTCTGACGCTGGGTGCGGGCCCATTCTCCAGCTATTACGAAGAAAGATCAGACATATCCACCACATCGGCATGAAGACTTACGAGTAAACAGCGGGCTCTCGTTCGGGCTGTCCGGTGGCGAGATCTCATGCGGCCTGAACCTCGGCCTCGGGAAGACCAGAGCATCACAAGCTGTGCGGACCTGCAAGCTCTGGTAGCTCGTGTCCGTCCGCGCGCTCTGGTGTGTCTCGCCCGCACCACCGCTCGTCGCGAACGTCGAAGTGGACGGCTTGAGCCTCCCGTGCGACTTTGAAGAAGTCAGGCGGGGGAAAAGGTGCCACCCGCCTGCAGCGTTCGGTCCCGATGGGTGGCCGATGCCTAAGCCAACCCCTACTGCTGCGCTACGCGGCGAGGTGGGGCTGCGGAGATCGAACGCGCTCGCGGACGGGCGGAGCGCCTGCTGCCGCCAGTGCGTTGGCACAGGTGGCGGGCGGGACAGGTCGAGGTTCGTCTGGCTCCGGTTGCGCCCTGTCCACTGCGCATACAAGTTACCCGGATCTTCGGGCCCGGAATCCAGGCGCTGCCTGCGGAAGGTGGGGTCCGCGAAGGGATGACCGGAATTCTGCAGTTGCTGGGGCGGCTGGGGCTGGGGCACGCGCAGCGGAGGGATTGGGAGGGCCGTGGCGGCGAGGGCGGTCGTCGCGGACGTGTTCGGGGCGCGTTGGGAGGATGGGACCGCATACACGGGCGCGTAGGGGTGGGAAGGGAAGCTGGGTGCAGCATATTGCTGTATTTGGGAAGGAAATCCGGCACGGTTCGGCGACTTGGGCGGGGTGGTAGGTTTCTCGAACGCGCTGAGCATGCTGCCGTGCGAGCGCACCCTGCGCGGGCTCAGCTCCTGCTCCTTCGCGAAGCTCCTCGTGACGCCAGCGCTAGCGTATGGGTGCTGCCCGGAGAGACCAGAGAGGCGCGTGGGCTCCTGCGGGGGTGAGAGCGGGGGGGCGCCGCTCACCCGCACGGGCGGATACACGGTTGCGGTGCCGAAGTCACCCTGCATCGGCGGGGTAGGTGGGAGGCCGGCCGCCTCGAGCGCAGCAGTGCTGGTGATGACGCTGAGCGTGCTTGCTGGAAGTGTGGCCCCCGCGCGACGGGGCGATGGGGCCTTGTCCGTGCTGTAGAATGGGACGACTCGCTCCTCCCGCTCCGTGCCATACCGCGCATGATCGTGCTTCGCCGCCGCGGCGCGAAAGCGCGCGACGGCAGCCGCGGACTTGCTAGGCTTGAGCGGGCTGGGCTTGGGCGACTCGCCGATCCCCGGATCGGCGTCGAGCGCGTAGAACGAGGGCCCGCGGCGCTGCGGTGTCTGCTGCTGGTGCAGCGCGTGTTGGGTGCGATCGACCGGTGCCTGGCTGGGGGTTGGAGGCTGGAGGCGCAGCGTAGGAGCACGCGTGGGCGGCGTGCCTGGGGTGCCTGGTGTCGACCGCTGCGGGGCACCGCGAGGGTAGGTGCTGTACCCCTGACTGTTCGAGCCCGAGGCAGACGCGTACGGGTGGTTCGCGCTCGCCGACGCGCCTCGCGGTCGGGCCTCCGGCCGCCCGCGCACAGTCGACTCCCGATCATCGCTGCTGCTCCCTCCGCTGTCCCCGCCCCTCGCCGTCAACCGCTGCCCCAAGCCACTCGTGCCTCGCCGTCCAGTTGCGGCCGCGAGCGGCGCGTTGTATCTTGCTGCGTACCAGTCTGAGTCGTCCGACTGGGAGCGGGAGTGACCCTGGGAGTGCGTGCCCGCCGAGAGGGAGGCGTCTGCGGAGGTGCGACGCGTGTCCTTGGCGAGGAGGTGAGCGAGTCGGGTCAGCGTTGATGCTGAGGAGGCGGTTGCATAGGAGGGGTGGGAGGGGGCCTCAAGAGGGGCGTAGGCCATCGCGTAAGTGGAGAGGGCGTTGGTAGGACGGCGAGGGAGTGCGAAGGGGTCGGAGGGTGGATGTCGATCAATACATGTACGCGTTCTGGCGAGTCGTTGAGTGGTCCGATATCCGCAGCGAATCAATTATGAGAGATCCAGTTCCTGTCCAGGGAGTCGCAGCCAACCGTCCCTGAGGGTGTACAGCGAGTCCAACAGAAGCGACAGCGCCGTGGGATGAGTGAGCGCGCACGGCACGAGGGCGACGCACTTGTTGATTTTGACGACGCGCCCTCACTCGGTAGCCGTGATGAGTGTTGATCGGCGGTCCGCGCCCTTGCTTGCTTTGGCGACGGGCCGAGCTGCTGCTGCTGCTACTGCTGCTGCTGCGCGCAGGGTAGTCGGTTTGATTATGGGGCGAGTCTGGCGATGTGCGGATGCGATGGGATGCGATGCAGCGCACTTGCCGAGCAGAGATGGGCAAGGTGCAATCAGGGCAAGCTCGAACTCTAGGGTCGCCGGAATGTTACGGGCCCGGCAGTAACGGTACTCTCTCGCTCTTGCTATATCGAGACGCGGGTCGGCGGCGGGAATGAAGGCGGCAACGACGCCAGGGAGGAGGGCGAAGGGGATGGAGGGGACGGAAAGGGAGAGGGTGGGAAGGGGGAGGGACCGGAGGGAGGACAAGGAAAGCGTGAGAAGGCAAAAAGTGAATCGCCAGGGCTCGGGAAGCAGAAATGCGCGCATCGAGTCCATACTTTCTCATCCTCTCACGCACGCTCACCCTTCCCCGCTCGCATGGCCACTAACTGCTCTTTTACGACACAGGCTGTGCTCTAGCGTTTGTTCGAAAATCGCACAATGACGGGGGGGGGGGACACACGATAGCGTGTGCCATGCCCCCTGTCGAGGTGTTATTTTCCTGCAGAGGCTGTTGTTCCCGCAAAGGCAATCACTGGAATGCTCATTGTCTCATTCGCGGGCCTTCCATTCCCCTCTTCCGCTCGCCAATATTCGCCCATGACCTCACCACCCCGCCTGACGACCACACGTCTCTTCTCGCGGCCATTCACTCCAGCCTTGGTGTTGTCTTTACTCTTGTAAGACTAGCCCGCCCCGTACATAGTAACACATCGAGTCCACAGCGGCCGCCCGGCCGGAGCGCCGCGCCCTGTGCCTGGCATGGGCCGGCCGCCCTGGACGATGTCGCAGGGGGAAGCGGGCTGCGGGTGACAGCGGCATGGTATCGGGCGTCATCACCTCCCGCCAGGGCGTCGTGGCGTCCGATCCGGATCCCCTGCCTACCTACCCGTGCGCCATCAGTTTAGTTCGGAAGCGTAGCCGCACAAATTGCAAGACTCAACTGATGATCATTATTATAATCAAGCTCGGTCGAGGCGCGGGCTACTGGCTAGCTCTAGCCTTCGCGTGGCTTCAAATTAGGCGCGTTCCTTGCCAAACAAAATGGTCCAAATAACGGGCTACAGTATCTCCCTTCTGGCTCTCTGCATTAATAACCCTTTTAAAGCCAAGCACGGCATCAGCCTCTGAGACCCTCGAAGGAGCTGATTATGAGCAGCCGGTAGTTGCTGATTAACAGTATGTTGTTTTCTTAGGTGAAGCGGCTGATAAGCAGCAGAAAGTGATAAGTAAAGCGCACCTGGCTGTTTTTCAGTAATATAGTTCATTAATATCAGCACTATGATTAGATACAGCTATCTATGCCTGTTGCATTATCTGTCAGTCTGGTGTCCATCCAAGCAGCCAAGATCTAAAGTCTATCACACTCAATGGCATCACAGCATTGTGTTTTTTGCACCTTATCCCCTCACCGCTCCGGTCACTGCCTCTGAGTTGGAAGCTGAAAGTCGACAAAGTATGCATATATGCACATATACATTGCCTAGCCTGGCCCTCCAGAAGGAGGTCCTACAATGGCCCAATTATGTTGGCCACAAGGGCAAGCTGGTGGGAGATACATGCAATGTAGGGGGGACGGAGACAGCAGCGAGCAAATGAAACGGTGGAGAGATGGTGGTCCAAAGGACAGATGCATGAAGGTCCCAGAGCGCGACTGGCACTCTCTTGACGCGGACCACGGAGGTATCGGACCCTAGGTGCTGATCATGGCTATCAGCCGTTTGGCAAGGCAGCACCTTTTCGGCTGATAACCTGCTTTTCAGCAACCAGGGTGCTGACTATCAGTCCCTGCCAGAGTTCCAGTGAGCATCCCGGCACACAGGAGAAAATCAGGGTCTGTCTCATCTCGGCCTCCGCCCTTCTCGCCATTGTTTATCCCACCTCAGTGGGTGTTCCTGACGGCCGACAATCCCGGGGTGGTGAGACATGACAATGCTGCGGGGTACACTGTTGATAAGACTTGAGGGTTTGTCCTGCGCGCTTCTCCTGCACATGTCTGCTGGGGTCGAAGCTGATCCCGAATAATGTCCAAATCATCGAGGGAGATGCCAATGAGGTCGAGGTTCTAGTCTTGGACTGCCCGGAGTAGACTATCCCGAATTGTGAACAAAACCAGAACATAATATGTTAAGGTAAATAGCCAAGTAACACAGCGGCACCCCCTCACGCCCGCGCCCCGGCTCCGAAACCAAGGGAACTCCGCGCGTTTGGCAACAGCCGGTGCCGGACCCGTCCGGTGGCGCTGCCCCAACCGTCACGGTCGAACACGCCATGCTACTGTATATACATTTTCCGTTTCAACTGCAACGGTCTGTGCCCTTACTCTGGAGCATAGGTGGGCTGTGCACGGTGCCCCAGGTGCCCAGTGAACATGGCTGAAACATCAATGCGAAGCCCCAGTGGCCCCCAGCGGGCTCAGTCCCGGTTACCATGCCATAGCGACCGACTCTGTGCGACCTCTTGTGCCTCTTGTATGCACTTTGGAGGCTGGGTTCGTGCACGATCTGTAAGAGATTGATATCCTCTCACGTCCGAGCGCTGCGCAGCCCGTGCCAGCCGTAGGCTGATCTTTTGTACAGTATTTTGGAGCACCCTACAGTACGTACAAAAGGATCCGCGGACATCGGCGGGGACGCGCCTCGCTTTAACTCTACAGGACAGCCTGATTGATGGCGGGGTCGGCGTACCTGTGCTTTAACCCGAAGGACGGAGCTCATGGCCGGCCGCGGCGTCCGCTCGCATTTACTTTCGATATCAGCACGAACGATTGGCGTCGGTGCACCTATGCAAGTGGTCTACCTCCTCCCGTATCACGGGGGCGGCATCAAGCTCTGGCCATAGGCTGATCTCTTGCTGATTGCTGTACTCGACATACGATGAAGGTTATGTGGCTGTAAAGCCCCGGTTCCGAGTCCTTACAGCTTAGGTTGCTTCTCGCCTGCGCCTTGATTCCCAATTGACTTCGAGGGATGTACGTATGACCATACCGATGCTCACTTTCGAGGTTTCTTGTGAAACTCCCCAGGACGCTGTACCGCCCACCCGCAACTGTGTAGGCCGCGGCAAGATGGTGGAATATCTGCTATTCACGACTTGCTCCGGTGAACTCTGCAGGTCAAGCCGCTATAAATACTGCTGTTACGCTCGCGTGCGGACTTGTACCCTCATCTCCCAAGCTCAAGGCGATGCTGCTCTACTCCTCTCTGTTTCTTCTCTTTCTCGGCGTCGCCGCTTCCCCCATCGTGCGGGATGACGGCACGCTTGCCCTGACCACTGAAGGTCCCGTGCAAGGTAGCCTCGTCACGTCCACCGTCCGCCGATGGCTCGGGATCCCGTTCGCCGCCGCTCCGACTGGGACCTTGCGTTTCCAGCCGCCCCAAGCGGCCCCATCCCGGACATCCACGCTGCAAGCCACCGCATTTGGCAAATCATGTCCGGCGTGGACACCTGTAGAACTGCTTACTCTTCTTGGATTGTTGGAGCAACAGCAGATCGTCCCAACTGACGAGGACTGTCTGAATCTGAATATCTGGGCCCCAGCAACGAGCAGGCCACAGGGAGGCGCGGTCATGATCTGGGTGTATGGGGGTGGGGACAAGTTTGGTACCGTACGTGACCTCTGTGTGAACTCCGGGACGTGGGCTGATATAGAGCAGAGCAACACCCCGTACTATGATGGGCAGAACTTTGTTGAAACGCATGATGACCTCGTCATTGTCTCGTTTAACTACCGGTAATTACTTCGCACGCCCTAGCCTCTAAATGCTCATCTGGGCAGGACGAACATATTTGGCTTCCCCAATGCACCCCAGCAGCCCATCAACGTCGGCCTGCTTGACTTAGAAGCCGTCATCCAATGGGTGCACGCAAACATAGCGGCATTTGGAGGCGATCCCGACAGGATCACGATATTTGGACAAAGCGCCGGTGCGCTGGCGGTCGACGCTTATGCGTTTAGTCATCCGACCGATACAATCGTAAAAGGCGCGTTTCTCTTTCACTGATTGGGACGCATCACAATTGACAGGCGCGGCAGGAATCATTGCCCAATCGGGAACGTAAGTCAGCAGTACTGCATGTATTATGCAAAGCTCTAAACACCTCAAACCTAGTGCACATCTCACGTCGATCCTGAACTTGGGTGCGGCTTCTCCTAGTGGATCTGCGTCTGCCTGGAACGCGGTTGCCAACGCCGTTGGCTGCGGGACGAGTAAGCGTGCTTATCCAACAGAGAGCTCTACTGATCCACTGAATACAGCTGAGAACTCAGCTCAATTTACCTGCATGCAAACTATTCCTTGGCAGACGTTGCTTAATCAAGTTATTGCGAACGGAGCAAGCTTCACAGGTTCTCCCGATGGTATGTCTACGCATCTGTTCCCGGATCCCAGACATAAGTATATTTACTAGGCCAAACTATCTTCTCGGATGTCGCATCGCGCTCGTCTAACGGCCAGTTCCTCAAAGTACCTTTCCTTCTAGGAAACAATGCAAACGAGGGCGATATCTGGGTGGTTGAGATCGAGGAAGAACACTTTGGGACCACGTTACCAATCGCAACGACCGTGCTGAGCGATGCGCTGACTGAGGTGCGCCTTCCTCTCACTGCGCCATATATCCTATTCTGACTAGCGTTTCAACCATTGTTTGTGGCCAGGTTGTGTTCACTTGTCCCGCATCAAAGGCGGCCAGTGACCGCGTTTCGGCAGGTGTTCCGACATGGCGCTACAAGTTCGAAGGTGTTTACCCAGACTCCACAAACAATAACCCGAGCTTGCGTGCCTACCATACGTCTGAAATACCAGTAGTATTTGGAACGTACAACTCTTCCTCGTTTCCCTTTGCACCGATTCCGTAAGTGCTTCTGACGATTTGTAAGCAAATCCCCGTTGACTGAGGTACTGCATACACAGGAGCGAGATTGCGCTTTCGGCTTGGATGCAGTCCGCCTGGGCGGCCTTTGCCCAGAATCCGACATCTGGGTTGACATCGCTTGGATGGCCGAGCTACTCGAATAATCCATTTTCGGAAACACTCGCAGAGCTCGGCAACAGCAATAACCCCGGAGGAGCGACCTATTCTGCGCCGTTCGTCAATGATGCTGCATGCTTTGCTGTGACACCGCTGACTAGACTCGTTTTGGAGATGATTGACGATCTGGGTAGCATATTTTGAGAGTTGTGAGTTATTGTCCGATACCATCTATGGGGGCACCCTAGACGCGCCTTATGCATCGGATTTGAGGGCGCCTTCGTAAGACTGAACTCAGCTAATAATATCCGGGAAAGGGAACCTAGACCAGAAATAACCAACATAGATATACTGTATTATCCCCGAACTGCAACTAAAGCTGCCTGAAATCAATTGTTGAGTGCTCATACATCGGTTTCATGGATGCCAAGAGGGATCGGTAAGCCATCAAGGAAGACCGCGCGTCCGGCAATAGTCTGCATAACCGGACGGCGCCAGTCTGTTCCTTCCTGACGATCATCCTCCATCGAACATCCATGTTCGAACACTTACACAGTGTCCATGTTGTACGCCACCCGATCTGGTGCTGTCTGTCCTCGGTTCTTCTTGTTTCTGAGAACGTCGCAATGAGCAGCGGGTCTGCGCGCGGTACGACACATGTGTTCCGCTCCGCAGCTGATCTGAAGTGAAGCGCGGTGCCGCAGAAGCGCCCTCTCATGATGGACCGCTCCCATGCGCAACGAACAGCATCTCAGGGGCTGACTCGAGAACGTTCACATATCGTCTGTGGTGTTCGAGGTCGTGCGGGAGACCTCTCTGGCGGCCGTGCGTGGAGCTGTCCTTGGATGGGCACCTTATGAATTCTTGACGCCCACAATGACTGGGAGGCCGCGTGACGGTTCACATCCTCACATGGCGAGTTCTTGAAACATTCCCGGGATGTTATGGATGACGCTTGCGGTTGGCTAGGCGTCCGCAACAGCATGAGATGGTACTTTGCCGGATGAGCTCGGGAACTCCTGATGATGAACGCCTATAACTCTCCCGTTCGGTTGTTTTACAAACCATGCCGTCGCCTCGGGAGCTCAGCACGATGCGCCTTTCCCTTGTTCTGTGTCTACTCTCTCTCGCTGTCGCCTTCCCTGTCCGACGGGATGATGGTACGCTTGTGACAACAGCCCAGGGTGAGGTGCAAGGCAGCCTCGTGACATCCACTGTCCGCCAATGGCTCGGCATCCCATACGCGGCTCCCCCCACCGGCTCCTCGCGTTTCCAGGCTCCCCAGGCCGCACCTTCCTATACATCGACTCTCCAAGCAACGTCATACGGCAACTCGTGTCCTGCGGCGCTCACCGACGACGTCTTGAGCCTCATTGGCCTCCTGCAGCAACAGGAGAGCGTACCGTATGACGAGGACTGCTTGAATCTGAACATCTGGGCGCCGGCAACGACGAGGCCACAGGGAGGCGCGGTTATGATCTGGGTATATGGAGGTGGAGACACATATGGCACGGTGCGTTCGCGTCTTTAATGGGAGAGCGCGGGCTGATGCAGAACAGAGCAACACGCCGTACTATAACGGCCAAAATTTCGTGGCGAACCATGACGATCTTGTGATTGTAACGTTTAATTACAGGTGGGCTTACTTTCTGTTCAATTGATTACTACGGATCACCTTCTCATTACACACAGGACGAACATCTTCGGCTTCCCGAACGCGCCACAGCAGCCCATCAACGTCGGACTGCTCGATTTGGACGCGTCAATCCAGTGGGTGTACACTAACATCGCAGCATTCGGGGGGGACCCGAACAGAATAACTATCTTTGGAGAGAGTGCCGGCGCATTGGCCGTTGATGCTTACGCATTCAGCCATCCGAGCGCTACGATCGTGAAAGGTGGGAGTCCATTTTCACGGGCCAAGAAGCATCATTGCTAACCTCGGGGTAGGTATCATTGCCGAATCAGGAACGTGAGTTAGTATCAAACAAGAAATATAACCTGAACCAACGCAAAACAGAGCACAGCTAACCTCTGTCCTGGATGTAGGTGCGACCTCACCTAGCGACACTGACTCCGCCTGGAACACGGTCGCTAACGCCATTGGCTGCGGGACGAGTGCGCGCCGCTACGTCTTGATGAGAGCTTTGCTTACATTGTGAACTCAGCGGACAACGCGGCGCAGCTCACCTGCATGCAAGCTGTTCCGTGGCAGACTTTGTTGGACACGGTTGTCTCGAGCGACGAGAGCTTTACAGCATCTCCAGATGGTATGTTGACAACGCTGCGGTATTTAATCTCACCATTCGGCTTCGGCTTCTAACCGCTTCGATCCAGGGCAGACCATCTTCTCAGACGTCTCTTCCCGCTCGTCCAACGGAGAGTTCCTCAAAGTACCTTTCTTGTTGGGCAACAATGCGAACGAGGGTGATATCTTTGTGGTCGCTTTTGAGGAGGGAGACTTCGGAACCACGATACCGCTTGCAACAACCGCACTGAGCGATGCCGTGACTGAGGTGCGAGTTCGCCTCACTGCACCTGAAATTCCGTTGACCAGTGTTTTCAATACTCCTGTGGTAGGTTGTGTTCACTTGCCCTGCATCCAAAGCCGCCGGTGATCGCGTTTCCGCCGGTGTTCCAACGTGGCGGTACAAGTTCGAAGGCGTCTATCCCGACTCCACAGACAATAATTCGGACCTGCGTGCTTTCCATACCGTCGAGGTCCCAATGGTGTTCGGAACCTACAGCTTGTCACCATTCCCTTACGCGCCGACTTCGTGAGTGGCCACCCTTGCTTGCTCAGATGTAGCTTAACTTGCCTTTGATGACAGGAGCGAGATTGCCCTTTCAGCATGGATGCAGTCCGCCTGGGTAGCATTTGCCCAGAACCCTGCTTCCGGGTTAACAGCATATGGCTGGCCGAAATACTCGAGCAACCCGCTCTCGAAAACCCTTGCAGAGCTTGGCAATAGCGACAATCCTGGAGGAGCGACGTATTCAGCACCGCTGGGCAATGATGCTATATGCGTGGCTGTGACGCCTATAACGCCGTATGTTTTGGATGTGATCGGCGACTTGGGGAGTATCTTCTAGGTGTAAAAGTTGAGTAAATTCCATGTGGAGGCATGTGCATGATGGGGGGTTATGGTACAATGCATGGAGTGTTTGGAAGTCCATTCCGCCTTGGGGTAATCACATGGATCCCTTCGGTCCCGCACCCTCTCCTCGCATCCCCCTCGTCAAGCTCAGTAGCAGACTCTCGATCCTCGCCTGCCGCTCCTGGAGTTCTCTGACTTCCTCGGTTAGCTTTGCTACCGGCAGGGCCCGGAGCATCTCAACCGCCTTCTCCACCCTGTGACTCGCCTCAATGAGCTCCTCGTCCACCTCGGTCCTTCGATTTGCGCTCGCGACAGAAGTGCCGCGATTGAAGAGCCTAGATAGAGGGGAGTTTGCAGCTCCCGCTTGCGAGACCACTCGTCGGCGATTGAGCTCTCTAGGACCAGGAGAGGGCGAACGACTCGACGGGCTTCTGAGTAGGGAGGGGAATGGCGCGGGAGGCTGTGGAGGGAAAGTGTTGGACTTGGGTGTCTCGGGATCCGGAGGAGGCGCTTGGATGATGGGTATCTCGTCAAAGCGGTCCTCCTCCTCCTCTTCCTCCAATGTTGGCTCTCCAAGAGGGGCCAAGACTTGGAAAACAGCTGTAAGCAGGTCGTTGTTGTTGGATCCGATGAATGCTCTGGAGTTGCTCATTGGTCGAGGCAATGAGAGCAGTAAAGGCGGACGCACTCGACAAACGCAATCTTCTTGAACTGTCTCGGCAGGAAGAAACTAGCCCATCCACTGTTCCTGCGGGCTTCCAAGAAACTCGATCGAGGTGCGAAATAGCGCTCGTAGATTCCGATCACGACCAAGATAGGCAACGCCTAGTCCCATTAGTCTGGAGCCCTTCTCAAGAACTGCTCAACATACTGTTGTGCGAATGAGGAAGACGTTGATCGTGTGCAAGGCACGGGGGGAGAGGAAACGAGACAGCGGCCAGAGAACGAAGTAGGCGAGAACGTTGAAAGGTGGCTGATAGGAGAAGAGGGCATCGGACTTGACCCTGTGTAACACGTCAGAGTGCCTCAGTGCTCCCGCAGTAGCCACCGTACCCCTCCAGAGTAGAGATAGTGTATTGAAACAGGAATTCCTCGGTGGCGTACTAGCGATAGAGTCAGAGCGCATTTCGCACCAGTTACGATGATCGGCTCACTTCGTTGAGCCGTGCAAATGTGTTGGACAAGATAGAAATCAGAACTGCAGATCGTGTCAGTATTTGGGAAGCTCAGTGAATGCTATCTCGAGGCACTTGTAGAGATAAGGCCGACAGTAGCCGCAAATATGACCTGGACAAACGTCAGTAGCGCTCACAGTCTTGTTGAGATGCACCGACCATTAGGACAGGCCCAAAGATCGGATGGAAGCTCTCCGCCTGGGAGAAGCTCAAGAACGTGTTTCCGAACCAGACTTGGACCATGAGCCATGCGATCTGTCCCACGCGCCATTTCTGGGCGCCGAGCCGCCAGAGGGTGAAGAGCAGGCCCGAGAAGCAGATCATGCAGATCGAGATGAAGAAGAGGTACTCTTTGATCATGCTGCGCAGCGCCCTGGGGTTGGATATCAGGGGCTGGGCTAGGCTGCGCCGGGCCCGCACAGCGCAGACGGACGTACAGGATGATCACGCTGTTTGCCACCAGGAAGAATGCGACGCTGCAGCGCACGTTAGCGCACGGATGCGTCGGTGACGCAGGTTCGTCCATACCGAGGGAAGAGCACCACACAGCTGCACGCCAGCACGTCAAACGCGTTGTCGGCCGCATGCTCATCCCGCATCCACAGGCTCCTGACGCGGAACACGACGTAGATGAGGAACATGAGCACCCAGGTGAGGTCGAACGTGTTCCACATCTGGATAGCGTCAGGCTCATGCTGAGCAGCATGGGGGGGGGGGGGGGGCTCACGTTCGCGGCGTAGATCTTCCAGCCGTGCTCTTGCGAGGCGGCGTATTCGTCCAGCACCATGCCGAATGCGAAGATTGCAAATCCGGCTTCATAGGCATTGACGCGCTCGAAGTCGCGGTCTGGGAGCGGTGAGCCTATTGACCGCTGCCAGGGAATGCACTCACTGGCAAGACACAGGCACAGCAGGCCCAGCAAGACCACATAGCTGTTCGTTCCGCGTCAGCCTCTCTCTGACTCTGACCGGCCCGGCCCGGCCCAGCGCAAAACGAGACGCACTTCAAGAACTCCATGATCGCCCTGTACCTCGGCACGCGCAGCCGATAGTGGTCCAGGAAGGGCGCGACGCGGGCGTCGTATATCTGTATCTGGCGCATCTTGTAGTTGTCGGCCACGAGGGAGCGGTCGGACGAGGCCGAGTAGAGGATCCGCCCGGACCAGACCTCCGTCACGACGCCCTGGACGAGGGGCGAGGACATGAAGAATTTCGCTTGGGAGAAGATGCCCATCTGGCCGCGCGGGAGGGGAGGGGAAGGGGGTCAGCACCATCCTGCGTGCGGTAATGGTGAAGCAGAGAGGAGGGCGGGGGAAGGGACGAGCGGGGGACGCACCTCGAGCGCATTCATCGGCTCCTCCAGCTCCTCCGGCTTGCCCCCCACGACGAGGCCGATGCGGGCCAGCGCCTGCCCCGGCGCGCCCTGCAGCACGCTCCAGCTCGTCGTGAGCACCTGGGCGAGCGCCATCGGCCTGTGGGCCAGGCCGCGCACGAGCTTGGACGCGAGGAGCTCGCAGAGCGAGGCGCGGGCGGTGTTTACGCCTGAGTAGGCGAGGTCCGAGGTGGAGAGGGTCACGAAGTGCCAGCGGACTAGGAGGAGGCTGTAGACTGGGTGCGCGGTGGGCGGGCGACCGCATGGGATCGGAATCGGAATCGGAATCGGAATCGGAATGGCAGAGCAGCATGAGGGGAGGGTAGAGAGGGGAGGAGAGGTCAGCGGGTGAACGGGGGCGCGGGCAACATGCGAGGGGCGCACTCAGAGCGGCGTTGTGCAGCTGCTCGTACTTGAAGACGAGGGGGCGGACGATGGCAAAGTTGACGTCTGGCGCGTTGAGCTGGCTGCAAGTGCGACGGACGGATTCGCGGGTCCGGGGTCAGACGTGTTGCACGCGCGGGAATGAGAGGACGCGGCGTACGTCCAGGAGAGCGCGGTGTCTTGCCGTCATCGACGCCCGATACAAGCCCGCATCAGCCGAGCGCGTCCCTCGAGCAAGCAGCCCATCCCGGCTCACCGATATTCTCCTGCAGCACGACCCCCCCCAGTTCAGCAGCAGCGCAGCCCAGTGTGTGACAGGAGCGGGGGCGCACCTCGACATCGCGCCTGAGCTTCTGTAGCAGCGGGAACACCCGCACGCTGCTCCTGTCCTCTGCGTCGAGGCCGAGGCCGCCGGGACCGGCGAGGGGCGACCCGAGCAGCGGCACGTGCGCGCCGGCGTCTTCCAGGTCGGCGTCGGCGTCGGCGTCGGGGCGGGGCATCTGCAGCTGTCCTCGGATGTAGACGAGTGGTCGAGCGCAGGCCGGGGACTGGGGAAGCTTGCGGTTTTAGTCAAATACAGGGTTCAGGGTCTTACGGCACACGTCATAGCCGGGCTGCCATATTGTCCGCAATGAACCATGGGCCTCACGTGACCGTTATGGGCGACGCGGCTGACGCGTCTTGCGGGGGCAAAAGCGCGACTGGGGGGTGTGGGTGTGAGGGCGCGCCGGTGGGCTTGTCTGATCGCGCTCGTCGCTCGTCGCTCTCAGGCGTCAGGCTATTCATTCATTCGCGCAGAAGGAACAGGGTCGGGTCGGCACAGTGTCTCTGATTCATCCCCCGCCGTCGGGCCCGTCCCGCCCCGTCCCGTCCCCCCATCTGCACCGGCGATCGGCACCCACACCCTCCGATGGCATACTATCCCCCCCGGGGCCAGTATCCACCGCAGCCACCACCACACCACCCCCAGGCACCCTACCCTCACCCCTACCACCACCACCCGCCCACCCACCAGCAACAGTACACCATGCAGTACCAGCCGCCCACCCAACCACCCCACTCTCAGCAGCAACAGCAACAGCAACAGCAACAGTACCCCCAGGAGTACTACCCCCCCGCCGGGACTACAGCGCACCTCCAGGAGCCGTACACCTATCCTCAGCCAGGACAGCCGCAGCCGCAGCCGCAGGCCCAGCCGTATGAGGCGTATGAGGCGTACTATGCGGACGCGCTGCAGCAGCCAGCCCAGTCCCAGCAGGCATACCAGCCCCAGCCCCAGCCCCAACCTTATCCTGCTCAGTACCCGTCTCAGTCTCAGCCTCAGGCTCACGCCCTCTCCCAGTCCCAGTCTCACGCGGCGCCACCCCCACCGCAGGAGTACCAGCCCGACTACCCGCAGTACGCACTGCACGCCTCCCAGCCCCAGCCCCAGCCCCAGCCGCAGGAGCCGCAGCAGTCCCAGCAGCAGCAGCAGCAGCTGGGGTACGGCCCGCCCCCCAGCCTGGCGCATATCCTGCCGAGCACCAACTGGGGGCAGATGCCTTTTGGCGGCCAGATTCAGCAGCCCCAGCCGCAGCTGCAAGGAATGCAGCTGACGCAGCAAGGGAGCCAGGGGTACGCCCCCCGCGCCCACACGGCCGCTCCGCTCCGCCGGCCCTTGCCGCAGCCTACGCCCACCCCTCACCAGCAACAACACCAGCAGCAGCAGCAGGTCCAACCCTGGCAGCAGCAGCAGCCCTACCCCCACCCTCCAGCCTCTCCCCTCCCCCCTCCACGCCAAATCGCCTCCCCCACCGCGGCGTATCCAGCCTCCTACGCCGGCCCGGGCCCGGCAGGGAGGGGGATAAGCCCGAGCCGGAGCCTGCCTGCGGCTCCTTCTGCTTCTGCTTCTGCGAGTGGGATGGGAGGGAGGGGGCAGCTGCACACCAGCGGGAGCATGCCCGAGCGCGAGCGGTGGGCTGCTGGGCGGCAGCCTACGGAGCAGCGGAATGAGCAAGGCCAGGAAGGGGAAGAAGAGCTGCAGAGTCTCTGGGCCGACGCCCGCGGGCGCGGGCGCGGGCGTGCGCGCGCGCCCTCCCCCCCTCCCCAGCAGCAGCCCGTGCTGAGGGAGGCAGAGCTCGCCTCCCCCCGCGCGAGCCTGGCCATGCAGCTCGGGCGGGACCCGTACGCTTCGCCCACGCGCACTGGGGCGTCGCACGCCTCGCACAACTCGGCAAGGTCCGCCAAGCCCTCGCCCTCCCGGCACCAGACCTCCAGCTCGACGATTTCGAAGCACGCCCACTCCCACTCCCCGCCGCCCTCGCCGACAAAAGAGCTGTCCGCGTCCGCCGCCTCGCTCGCTAAGCGCGCCGCGCTCCTCCCGCGCGTCGAGCCCGACGGCAGGCCAACCCCGCCCCTCATCGTCAAGGGAAAGGATGGCAAGTTCGGCCTGGCCGCGATGCGGGAGACCAAGCTGCGCGAGCAGCAGGCTGCTGCCGCTGCCGCTGGGCAGTCGCAGTCGCAGTCACAGTCGCAGTCGCAGGCGGCGTACGCAGGGATGTACACGCACGCCCAGGAGCCAGCGCTCAGCAAGTCCATTCCCCGCCCACCGGGGGACCAAGCAAGCCCGAACAAGCGCTCCCCCTCCTCCTCCGCAATGGGAATGGGGATCGGCAGCGCCCGCCCCCCGCCCGTCCCCGAGGGCGGGTTCGGCTTCCCCCCGCCCCCGCCGCACCCAACGAGGCGCGGCACCTCCCCCGCGCGGCCGTCCGTGGCCATCTTCCCCAGCTCCAGCTCCGGCTCCAACTCCAGTTCGACCTCAGCCTTCACCGCAGGCACGGGCAGACAGCACTCGCCTACCCGCCCCGGGATGGGCATGGGAAGCTTCGGCAGTACGAGCTCTGTACAGACATTTGCGAGCTCATCCAGCGCTGGCAGTGGCCTCGCGTCGCCCGTTGGGAGCGGGTTCGCGTTCGGGTTTGCGCAGGCCGGGTCGCCGGGTCTCACTGCTGCGCCGTCGTCCAGCCCGTTTTCGGCCTCCCATGCGCATTCGCATTCGCATTCGCAATCCTACTCCAACCCCTCCTTCCAGCAGCCCCAGCCCAGCCAGCAGGAGAGCGCCCAGTCCCAGTCCCAGTCCCAGTCCACAAGCCCCGTCAAGCGCACGCGCGAGATCTGGGAACGCATGGACGAGCGGCACCAGAAGGCGCATGAGGCACGCTTTGGCCGCCCGGTCACGCCCCGGCGGGGGAGCAGTGTCGATTCCCGCAGCTGGGGACTGGCGGAGCAGGCCAGGGCCACGGACGGGTGGGAGATCGTCCCGCGGCCTACGGGGGGGGACAGTATGCCCCAGATGCAGCAGCAGACCGACCAGCCGCAGCAGCAGTATCAAGCGCAGCAGCAGTGGCAGCCGGGCTATTCCCAGCAGCAACAGCAACAGCAGGCGCAGTCGCCGACCCAAGCCCAAACGCAGCAGCAGGCCCAGCAGCAGTGGCAGCCGGACTATTTCCAGCAGCAGCTCGCGCAGTCACCCCCTGAGGCTCAAGCGCCCCGCGGGCCCTTCCAGCAGCAGCAGTTCCAGCCTGCACAGTCCCAGCCTCTCCGCCCGCTGTCCATGCCCCCCGGGTCGTTCCCCTCCTCCTACCCCGCTCCTGCGCCGGCGCCGGCGCCCCTGCCCTCACCGACCATCGCTCCCGCCCCCCCGCCCGTCCAGGTCCAGGCCCCCGTCCCAGTCTCCAACAACGGCCTGCAGCTGGACTCCTCCGTCCTCCGCGCGCTCGGCACGCCCAACTCGGGCGGCGCGCCGCCCCTGCCCCCGCCCAGGCGGTCGGGCACCACCCCTGCCATCGGGGGCCATCAGCGCTCGGGCAGCATGGGCAATGTGCAGCTTCCGAATGGGACACCGGGGCAGGGGAGGAGGCCGCTCCCTACGCCGGCGCCGCGTGCTGAGACGCGCAATGAGAGGAGGGCGGAGGACAAGGAGAACCGTGCGCCGGAGGGGATGCCGGCCGTCAGCGCGCAGAGTCTGCCCAGCGTCAAGCTGCCGATGGACGAGCCCAAGCCTCTGCCCGTCATAAACGTTCCTGAGCCTGTGGCAGGAACAGGGGTGCCGATCAGCCTTCCGGAAGAACCGAACAAGGTAGATGTGCCGATGATCAGCTTGCCGGACGAGCCGAAGCCTGGGGTTCCTACGATCAACGTTCCGTCTATCAATGTACCCGATGACGGACCGACGATCTCCATCTCCCACGAGGACGACTCCCTCCCTCCGCCGCCCCAGATCACGGTCACCACCTCTCCGAGTATCAACATCACCTCCTTCACAGGGCCCGATGCATCCTCTTCCTCCCTCGCGAGCTCTGGCTCCAGCACGGGAGCTGGAGCACGAACACGCCATAGAGCAGGTCTGTTCTGTGCTGGATGTGGGGGCGGGATCACGGGCAGGATCGTCAGTGCGATGGATAAGAGATGGCACCCGGCTTGCTTCAAGTAGGTGGCAGCACTGCCCTGGACCGAATTGTGCTGACGTAGGTTTCGTAGGTGCGAGAAGTGCGGCGAGCTCCTGGAGCACGTCTCCAGCTTCGAGCACGAGGGCAAGGCTTACTGTCATCTTGATTACCATGAGGTGAGCACTAAACCAGCGCCGCGGTACGCAAACTAATCCACAGTAGCACTTTGCCCCGCGCTGCTTCCACTGCGAAACCCCCATTGCAGACTCGCAGTTCATCACCCTTGACGACCCCTCCCTCCCCGGCGGACCGCGGACGTATCACGAGCTCCACTTCTTTTGTGCAGAGTGCGGTGACCCCTTCCTCGACCCTTCAAAGGCCAGCGGAGCTCCTCGGACAGGCAGTGGTCCGAAGGGCGACGAGGAGGATGAGGTCGGCTTTACGATCTGGAAGGGTCACCCGTACTGCGAGTTGTGCCATGTGCGGCTGCACTTACCCAAGTGCAAGGGCTGCAAGAAGCCGATTAGGGAGGCTGAACCTGCTGTGGAGGTCAAGCGCGGAAAGTGGCACTGGAGCTGCTTTGTATGCGAGGTGCGCTCGCGGCCCATCTATGAAGACTCGGCACTGATATAGCCTTCCCAGACATGCAAGAAACCGTTCGCGGACGGCACCTTCTTCGAAAGGCAGGACAAGGCGTTCTGCGACGGCTGCTACAGGATCCTGCTGCGCAACGAGATCTAGCTGCGACAACCTTCTTCTAATGCCCTTTGCTTTCCCATCTTGTGGCTCATTTGGTTCTGCTCATCTTGGTTGTGCATAGATGCTCGTTCCCCAGAGGGATTTTCGTATTTTTCTTGTCATCCTGCTGTTGTACGAGAGGGTGCGGCTGTCGGCCTGCTGTGTTGTCCATCTCCATCTCCCCCCGAAACTTGCTTACAACGCTACGTTCGCCCAGCGTGCTCGATGAGGCGTGATATGGGTATTAAATGTATGATAGACCGCAAAGTGCAGAGTGAAATTGATTAACGTGACGACCCCCAAGCCCGCAGTCCAAGGCAGCAAGGCAGCAAGGCAGCAAGGCAGCTAAGCAGCTAAGCAGCTAAGCAGAATGGGGCAAGTCGCCCATCCTTCCCCGGAGCAGCTTGTCCGCATCCTTGAGGCTCTCCTCCCGCCTCCGCCGCGCCTGCTGCCGCTGCTCGATGATCGCTCGCATGCGGGCCGTCCCGCCCGCAGTCGGGGATACGAGGATGTGCGAGCCTGCGCGCTGCTCGGCGAGCGCGGGGGCTTCCTGCGCCGGGGCAGGGGCCGGGCGCTGGGATCCCGTTCTCTCCTGCTGCTCATACTGCGGTGCTTCCCCTCCTTCTGGCTGACGCTGCTCGGCCGCCCTGGGCGCGCCCGCCGCGCGCTCCGCCCGCCCGCCCCTCCACCCCGGGCTCAACCCACCGTGCGATCCGGGCAGCAGCCCCTCGCCCGCGCCCGCCCGCGCCGGCTGCTTGACATCCGGCCGCGCGCGCCTGACGCCGTCGATGCCGAGGCGGGGGAAGCGCTGTGCGGACAGGTCCGTCTGGAGCGCCGCTCTGAGCGCGGGCAGGGTCGGCGTCGCCGGGTCGGCCAGGAGCGCGGGGAGGTCGTGCGAGAGGTCCGGGATGTGCCGGGGGAGGGGGACGGCGAGGGAGGCGGTCGGCGGGGTGGGCGCTGTGGTTGGGCCGGGGGTTGGGGCGGAGCGGGCAGGGGCCGTGCCCCGGGCTCGGGAGGCGGGGGGACGGGGCTCGTGTGCGGAAGGGCCCGGGCGAGGGGTGCTGGTGACGAAATCGTCTGCTGTGAGCGCTGCAGCTCGCTCAGGAGCGGGGGCAGGGCCGCCCATCGCCAGCTCCTTGGCCTCTTTTGCTGCTCGCAGCCTCGCGGCGAGCAAGCGGTCCTCGAGCGTGACCTTGTTGCTCCTGCGCTCCCGGCGCACGACCTCCACCTCCCGCTCCTCGGCCTCCTCCTCCTCCTCCCCCTCCTCCTCATCCTCAGCGCGGCGCAGGAGCGGGTTGCCCCCGAGGGCCCTGACGGCCCGCCCAGCAGCGGCGAGGGCCTTGTGCTGGAGCACCCTGAGCCTGGCCTCCTCCCTCCTCTCCTGCTTGTCCCTCGCCCGGCGCTCCGCCTCCGCCTGGGCGTCCCTCTCCTCCCTCCTGCGCATCTTCTCGAGCCGGCGCTCGCCCGGCTCCCAGCGGCTGCGCAAGATACGCCGCACGGCCTCGGGGGAGATGGTGAACTTGTCAGCGAGCATGGGCACGCTGAACTGGGCCGGGTCCTCGCGGTGGAACAAGCGCAGCGCGGCCATCGCCTCGCGCGACATCTTGGTGCGCGGTGCCCAGCCGGCGGGGTAGCGCGCGCGCAGGCGGGCGCGGTGCGCTGCTATGCCGGCCGGGGTGGGGGCGCGCCGGGGCGGGCGGAGCGCGGGGTCCTTGCGCGGGTCCAGGGGCGCAGGGGGCGGCGGCACGCGGAAGGGGGACTGGGCCGGGGGTGTGCGGCGCTGGGGGGCGGAGCTGGAGGGCCGGTAGGTCCACGGGGGCCGGGGCGGCTTTGACGGGGCAGCGGGCGTTGGGGTCGACGGGGACGGGGACGGGTGACGGGCAGGTGCGTTGGACGGTGAGTTTACGGTTGAGGCCGAGGGCGGTGCTGAGGTTGAGGCAGCCGCTGCGGGTGGGGGGTGAGCGGGCGGGGGGGGGTGTGGGCGGGGGTGGGACGCACCTCTGCGGGGAAGGGGGATGCGCGGGATCCGGCCTGGCATGCTCTGCTCTGCTCTGCTCTGTCTGATGCACGCAGGTATATACTCGCGGGTGGGCAGCAACGGGCACGCACAAAGCAGGACTCGGCAGGGAGAGCAGCCCGGCTGCCAGTGGCGACCGAAAAGTGCAGGCCGCCCTCGCCCGGTCCCTGACGATCGGGTGGCGGTGCACGTGATCGGCCCTCCTCCGTACCGTAACCAGCTCAAGCGTCCCCTCTCAGGCCGCGCCTGCTCCCTCCCCGCCACCGCCCATAGACAGACAGCACACTAGGAATGGCGGACGTGTCCGACCCAGCGATATCCCACGGTGCGCCCCCTGCCGCACCGCGCCCACGCCCACCCGCTGACCCGCCACTCGAGCAGCATACCACGATGTCCGCTCGGACAAGACGGACACCAACTGGCTCCTCCTGGCGTACGAGGTGCGCCCCCGTCTTCCTTCCCACACCACCCCCGCCCCCTCCCTCGTCGCTCATGCACGGAACGGGACGGTGTAGAGCGATAGGAGCGACAAGCTGCTGCTCAAGGCGACGGGCACGGGCGGGCTCGCCGAGCTCGCAGACGCGCTCGATGACGGCCAGTGCGTCCTCATCCTCATACTGACGCCGTCCTCCGCCTCACACGCGCGCTCACGCGCCTGCCCCCCCCGCAGAGCCCAGTTCGCCTACGTCCGCGTCTCGTACTCGAACGACAAGCAGTCCACGCGCTCAAAGTTCGTCCTCGTCACCTGGATCGGCCCCGCAACGCGCGTCATGCGCAAGGCCAAGGTGTCCGTGCAGGCCGCGGACGTGAAGCGCGTGCTGCCCGCGTACAGCATCGACGTGCCGGCGCACGAGCGCAGGGACCTCGACGAGGAGCCCATCGTCGTCAAATTGCGCAAGGTCCGTTGGTCTCCGTTCCGCACTGTGGGAGCCCCGCTGACGCAGGCGCAGGCGGGCGGGGCGAGCTACGATGGGGTATGAGCGCGCGGGCGCGGGCGCGGGCGCAGGCGCACGGCCTGCAGCATGAAATACAATGTACTGCTTTCTGCCCCTCTTTCTCCGCACATCCGCGCCCTCCCCCGGTTCTCCACAGCACACTAGAGCGTGTCCTCTGGCACGCCGAGATGCACGAGCCGCCTCCTCACGACCGCCGCAGCCAGCGCATAGTCCGCGATCTCCTCCCTCAGCACGGGCTCGGGCACCTTGATCCCCCCCATCGCGCCCGCGCCCGCGCCGGGAAGATCGAGCTTCTGCACGTTGGACAGCAGGCGGAGGAAGTGCGCCTGCGTGCGCTTCTCCTCTTCCGTCCGGGGCCGCGCGAGGTACTCGCCCGGCTTGAGGATCATGCGCGCCATGCTGAGGAGGTGGATGCTCGGCACCTCGAGCTCTGCGACCAACGGCCAACCAAACGTCAGCATCATCGTCCCGCGTAAGCAGCGCCCGGCCGCCGGGATGTGGCGTGCGGAACGAAGGAAAGGTGGGGGAAAGACGGACCGGAGCGGGTGTGCTCGAGCATGATTGCGAGCCTGTACGCCGTGCGCAGGACGGCCATGGCGGGGAAGTCGGGTGCCCACGCCAGCTCGCGCGCCGCGCTCCGCCGCCAGCGCTCCCACTCGTGCACCAGGTTGTACATCACGAACTGCGAGGTGCGCATGATGTTGTTCTCGGGCGCGTAGAGCGCGTAGCACGGCCCCGGTGGCTGGACACTGTGCACCGTCGAAGGGTTGGTTGTGCGTGAGCGATGGGGGAGGGGGGGGGGGGGGGGGGGGGGGGGGGAGGGAACGGCGTACATGAGCTCCCCCGGACGCACGACGAGCACGAACCACGTGCCCATCCGCTCGTAGTCCTCCATGCGGTACAGCGCGTCGCCCTCCTCCTGCTTGAGCGCCATGAAGCTCCTGCTGGGCCGGCAGTAGAACAGCAGCCGGTGCCCGCACCGCTGGAACGTCGCCGTCATCCGGCCCGTCACGTCCTGCTTCAGGCCCGAGAACGTGTCCCGCTGGAGGACGTGGTGCCAGTTGAACGCGGCGAAGGACTCGGCCCGCGCGTGCGGCGGGCGCGCCATCGCCGACGAGCCGAGGTTCCATGCGTTCCAGTCGTCCGCGAGGAAGCTGCGGCGGAGCGGAGATCAGTGCGGGCCTTTGCGCAGGGGTGTGTCAGCGCCTACTCGACTAGCGGTGGGAGCGGACCCGTTGTCTTGAGCGGGATGCATGTCGATCCCCACTGGAGAGACCCTTCGGCCCCGAACTTGTGCAGCTCGCGGAGCGTGACGCTGTGGTCCATTTGAATCTTTCCAACAGCATGGAATGGATCTGGGGTGCTCTGAGTGCGCGGCGCAGATGCGTAAGCGAAATTCACCCACACTCTGTCGTCAAAACGTCGGTCGGCGCCCCAAGCGTGGCAAGCTCGTCCCAGGAACAGATCCCATAGTCGTCCTTGTAGCCGTTGATCGCTATGACGTGTCCGCCCTTGACACGCTGCTCCATATTCAGCCGCCTCTCGTCGCTTCCCATGAGGTCACGCCATCGAAGCCGTTCAAAGTGCCTGTCAGAGGAAGCGGGGCGTGCAATCCGAGCCAACGTCTGCAGTTTCATGCGAGTTGTTGACTTCGTGGAGCATGAGAGCACGTCCGACGATGAACAGTGGATACGTACAAAGGGCCTCTCAGGGGGCAGCTTCAGCCATCGCACCAGCCCACCGGGAAGCTTGATCATAAACGTATCAGGTTCCTTCGTACCGTAGCCAGGCAACATGCCGTCAGTTGGCGGAGGGGGGCGATCCGGAGGCGTAGGTATGCGTGCGCGCTTCGCGGGCCGGCTTTCCCCGCCGACGTCAGTTGCATCTCCTTCAGCCGGGCGCTTCCCGAGCTTGATAGCAAGCCGCGTCGTCCCATCCGCAAGGGCGTCGGCCGTCTCGCTCGACATCTCAATATCAGCTCGCTCTGTAGTAGGAGTTGTCATTGGAGTAGCCTTTAGTGCGTCATTGTCCGGATGGACGGCAGAGGGAGGGAATGGCACGTCCGGTGCGCGGATGGCACTCGTCGGCGATATCGCGCCAGGCGGCAGTGGCGGTCCGTAAGTCGGTCGAGGTCCATCTGCCGAGGTGGGAGATCTAGTCACCGAATTCAAGATAGCAGGAAGAGGAGCAGGAGGGGGAACCCGCGATGTAGGAGAGCTGGACATGTCAAGAAAGGGTAGTGCGCGGGAACAAGGCTTGGACGCGACATGCGAGCCTACCCTTCTCTGCCTTTGCTCCTCCCGCGGAGGCAAATGCTGACCAGAGAATGCGCACTGAGTCGCTCTCTCACCGCGCGACGTAGGCGAAAGACATTTGCCGCGCTGAAAAGGTGTGAAAAACAGGTGGTTGTTCGGATAACATGTATCGTCGCTCTGACGAACTAGGCTATCAATTTCAGGACATGACCCCCACGAAGCAAAAATGTGTTCAAATTTGAAGCGATCATTTAAAATCAAATCGTTGACTGTTCCTCTAGACTAAAGTACCCCACCTAGGAGTGAGATAGCCTGGAAAACAAGGGGGGTCAGGGTGTTGACTACTCCGCAGCCCACATCGAGCGTTGCGGCGACACTGTACGTCGGTCCATCTGGGTTGTTACTGTTCCCCAGCTCCGCAAGCGTGTACAGCACAGGCAGAGAGCCGTACGACGGCCAACCGTAGTTGGTCAGCCCATTCACTGGGTCTTGAGCGAACGCTACCCATGCGCCTTGCATCCACGAAGAAAGCGCAATTTCACTCCTGATTGTTTGTAAAGGTTAGTTGATGTCGCACCGCGCAGGGTACAAACGATGCACTCACGAGGTAGGACCATACGGGAAGGTAGAATCATTATATGTACCAAATACCAACGGGATCTCACTGCTGTGGTAGGCTCGTAGATTCGGATTATTGTCGGTCAGGTCTGGATATACGCCCTCAAATATGTATCGCCAAGTTGGCACGCCTGCGGAAACGCGGTCTCCGGCTTCTTGCTCCGCAGGACAGTGCGCCAGTAGCTTGAGGAATAACTAGGTCAGGAATATCTTGACGTTCACAATGAAGGAGCTCACTTCAGTGAGTGCATCGCTCAACACAGTCGTAGCCACTGGGATGGTGAAATTGAAGTCGCCCTCCTCCAGCGCGACCACAAAGATGTCTCCCTCATCTGCATTATGCCCAACCAGGAAGGGTACCTTGAGGAACTCCCCACTGGTGGAGCGTGTACTGACGTCGGAAAAAAGGGTTTGGCCTGTCGACAGAATAATTGGGCCGAGGCATCAGTGAAGAATCCAAATTTTAGCGGAGGGGTCATACCATCTGCATAAGAACTAAAAGTCTCTCCACTTGAGATAACCTCATTGAGAAGCACCTGCCAGGGGACTTCTTGAACACAGGCCAGCTGTGCTGCATCACCCGCTGGCGAAGGACTCAGTAGGCTTTTTCACAGTAGTCAACAGCAGGAACTTACAGGTGCTACAACCGAGAGCACTGGCCACAGTGTTCCACGATGAATTGGCTGCACTGAACGAAGCCGGATCGGTGGACCCCAGAGCTTCAAACCAAGCGCTAGTATCAAGCACTCGTCAGACCCTAATCAGAACCTTGAATGACTGGAAAACGTACGTCCCAGATTCAGCTATGATACCTACCGCATTCCCATCAGTACCTAGTGGCCTACTAAAGCTGAACATTGCGCACCTTTGACAGTGGTGTCTTCTGGATGGCTGAAAGCGTAAGCGTCCACCGCAATTGCTCCAGCACTCTCTCCGAAAATGGTAATTCGCTCTGGGTCCCCGCCGAATGCGGCGATGTTGGTGTACACCCACTGAATCGCTGCATCTATGTCGAGGAGGCCAATATTGATCAGCTGCTGCGGAGCATTGGGGAATCCAAATATGTTCAACCTGTAAAGTTGTCAGGGGCTGCCCACCGAGCAACGGGAAGGACTCGCCGGTAGTTGATCGTGACAACCACAATATCGTCAAATCCGTCCACAAAGCTCTGACCGCTGTAGTATGGCGTATTGCTCTGAAATACAGATCAGAATAACATAAGCTAATGGGATGAAAGTACTTGCAGTGCCGAACTGGAAGCTGCCACCATAGACCCACAGTAACACAGCGCCTCCCTGTGGTCTACCGGTTGCGGGCGCCCAGATATTCAGGTTCAAGCAGTCTTCATCCACCGGAACAGATTCTTGCTGCTGTAGCATTCCAACCAGCTCCAAGAATTCTGTGCCAAGTAGTGCCGGACAGGAGCTACCAAAGGTTGTTGCTGAAAGCGTCCCCGACCTGGACGGTGCAGACTGCGGGGGCTGAAAACGCAGAGTGCCAGTAGGCGGAGAGGCGTACGGTATACCAAGCCATTGTCGCACGCTAGAAGACACTAAGGTGCCTTGCACAGAGCCTTGGGATGTCGTTATGAGTGTGCCATCGTCCCGCGCCAAGGGAGAGGCATTGGTGCCAGAAACGAGGAGAGTCGCTAGGAGAGCGAGCGCAACGTGCATTCTTCAAGAGATGCGGGGGGAACAGGACACACTACACAGAGCTAGGGTGCTGCTCAGGTATATATAGAGTCCTCGGTCATCATTGTGTACGTTCTGCACATATGTGTCATGGCCCGGTCATTGAGTGAGTAGTCATATCGAGCCGTTACTTGCATGTCATCAGAACGTCGCTGACGGCGTGCCTGAGCAGCAATGATCACGGTCGCCGTGTCCCGTCTCGTTGTGCTTAGGGAAACAGTCAGATCTGTGCGCCGAAGTACAGATTCAGTGCCATTAACGCTTTCGTCCATGGCGGGGTTCGCAAAAGGAAGGAGATGAATATCGTGATGACTTCGTGAAGAAGGTCGCCGTAGATAAGCCAAGTGTCGCCGTGGCTATGCAGGGTTTAGTCGTCGGTACCGATGCCGTCCCTGAAGCCCTGACACCGAATTAGTCTTGCAGAACGCGGCAGCGGGTCTCATCGATGTGTTTTAGAAACAGCGACCAATCACTCAGGCATCTATCCGTCGTCTCTCCGAGCAAGTCCAATGAGTTCCATCTCGTATCTGATGCGCATCTACTTTATCGCCTAATGTCGTGAAGCGCGCAGTGGCCCAGGATGCTATAAGGAGGGATACAAGCTCTTAAGGCATGGTAAACAGCTCGCAACCCACTGGCCCGAACACAGGGTTTGCCTTCTCTACTACAAATTGGAGCATGGCCAATGGTTGCGGGGCCGCCTCTGCGCACTCATCAGTACGCTTGTTGACGCAGGAAAAGACTCAGCACATACCAGCATGCTCGATGATTTCGTCGTAGGCGCCGCAGAGGATGCCGTTCGGGTCCGACGCGCTCTGGCGCTTGCGCAGTGCACTGAGAGAGGTACTGTTCAGCGGGACCCATACACCATCCACATTGGCGCCATAGGGCTTGGGGTAGGCCGCATACAACTCGGTGATGCCGGTGCTGACTTCGGTTAGGTTGAGTGGCGCGACACGGTTTTGCCAGTTAGGCGGGGTGCGCTCGCCGACATGGCCCCAGGAGCCATTGGGCAGCTCCACAGCACCGAAGAAAGAAGAGATAGTCTCGAGGTCGGGAGTGTAATTCTTGGCGGAGGAAGGGAACGCGTTGAATAGAAATGTGGCAGCACCGTAATTGTGCAGCTACCAGTACGCATCAGCACGTTTCTTAGTCCATCCATGGTGTGACTCACAGCAAGCTGAGGGAAATACAGCCATGGGTTCTCGACGCGTGCACGTTCGTACTGCTGCGACCGATACAACGCCATTGCGTTGAAGTCAAAGAGTCTGTATGCGTGTTAAACTCTGCGAAGAAGGAAACTGAAGTTGCCGTACGGGTTTTCCGCAGATGAAGTGGACTTTGCAGTCTCGACCATCATGCCAAAGAGTGTGCCGTTAAAGCTGTGCGAGTCACCGTTCAGGTAGTAATCATTGCGGGTTAATGAGACGTCGCTGGTCCGTATAAGTGAGTACACAGGTCCAGTTGTGGAGTGGTACGCGTACAGCTCAAAAGTCCCATGCATGCTAACTCCACCGTACTCTCCCGTAAACTCTCCCGGCTTGCCCGTCACCAAGGGTACAGATCCGCCGATAGACATGGTTTCGGAGACAGGATCGCCGTCCAAGACGAAGCCAAGCATGGTGAGTGCGACGGCTACGGAAAAGTCAGCCTAGATATGAAATTAGCAGAACTTCGCGATAGAGCGTGAGATCATGGCGAACATTGTATACGTTCTGCAGAGCAGCGACCATTTCGGTATAGGTTGTTATGCCGTCGCGTGATAGAAATCCATGATTCGCAAGCGCGTTTAGACCAGGACTACAATGCGGTAAATATATGGAACAACACCCAGATCTCGACACGCACCAAGGTCCGCGCTGAGCGCCCGGAAGAGGATCCTCATAATAGTGTGCATAGTCACCCGGGGCAGGCACCTGGACACCTCCCACACCAGTCCCTGCGGCTCCGTTCAAGGTTGCTCCCGTGTAGGGAAACTGGGGAGAGTAGGGTACGGCAGTACGCCTTTGAATCGGTTTCCGGGTGTCGTCGTTGCGCGGGCCAGCATACCGCGTTGCATAAGCGGGGAAGGCATCCACGAACACCGGCGATGAAGCAAGGAGAAGGGCGAGGGCGGACAGCAGCATGGCCAGCTAGTGAAGGGGTGAATGGACCTAGATCGCGGCAGAGAAACACGGCAATAGGCGACCTTTATAGTTGGAGCCTGATAGGAACGACCGTCAGAGGGCGCCCGATCCATGGCTCGTTCACAGCATGTCCCACTCTTCGTCACGTACTTTTCGGCAGAAGGAAGAATGCCGGAGTTCCTATGTCTTCTTGTTCACCCGGGCCCCGTACAGTGTTCCTGTTCGAAGCGTCTTCCGGCGGCCGCGCTGAGACGAGAGCTATAGCGTGCCGTCATCGTACGGCGAGGTAGACGCCAAGGTACGAGTTGCAGATGTAAATGCCGAGGATTTAGATCCATGGTACATAGTAGATGTACCGTGACTGCCAATAAAGAGGGACGCGGCGGTGAAGTATGAAACCCCACGATACCATCGCTTCTCATTAAAGAACCTGATCAAGCAGCCCTAATTGGAGCCAAGCGCAGCCCAGTAGCTGATGTGCTAGCTGCTGGCAACGTACAGCAGAGTTTGCGGGTATCCGGCGAGCTTGCTCTGGCAAGGGGCACTGCTGACCACCCGCAGTGGGGCAGATTGTAAGGAAAGCTTGCACATGAGCACCAGAATCCCGGGATCGGCCGTCGTACGATGAACAGCGCGACACATTCGGAGCCGCAGTCAGAAGAGGTAGGCTCCATTTCCAAATGCGCAGGTTGGAAGTTCTATTATGCCCGAAGAAGACGTGAATGCTTCGCTGGCACAGCCGACGGTCCGTACCATGTTGCCCTGACTAAAAGGCAGCGCATCGTCGGAGGACAGAACACAGAGCAGCAACCGTGGGAGTACTTCTCATGGTTCGGCGAAGGCAGAGCAGACGATCCGGGAAAGGAACGTAGGTGCATCTGTCGCAACTGCGGATGCCTTATGCCCTACGGACGGTGCCGAAAGCCCACAGATTTCGATGCTGATCAGTCTCCTCACTGCCAGGTATTCTTGGCGTGGATTATGCGGTGGTGTAAGAGTGGATGGTTGCAAGAGAGCGGACGCGATGAGTAATCGGCCAAGTCGATGATAGCAGGCGGTAGCGGCGGGAGCCAAGATCAACAACCTGAAGATTATATTAGCCGCGGGCACAGAGTGACTCTGGAGACTGGAAGATCGACTCGCCGTGAAATGCCTTATTCAGCAGAAACTATTCATCTTGCTTTGAGCACGGCGGCCGTGACGCTCCGACAAGTCCGAACTCGTTCGACGTTATGAGCCAATATGAGGATAATGACACGAGGAGGGGAAGGGAACCTCAATGTCGTCTGTCGATGTAGTATACCCGTGGCTTTTGAATGCAGATAACCGGATACACCATGAATGTGATGATAATGCATTAGACACATGGGCATAGGACTGCATATCACAAACAGCATATGGAATACCGCCAGGCGGTCGCGGCCGCCTGACCCATGCACCCTTTTCCCGCAGTCGGACGACAACCCAAGGACCGGGACCGACACCTCATGCGGTCTCGGCCTTGTGGTGAACGGCAGCACGGTGAGCGGCAACCTTCGCCTTCCTCTCTGCGACGCGCTTGGCAAGCATCACGTCGTACTCCGCCTTCTGCTCCTTCTGGGACTCCGTCTTCCGCTTCTTGAGCGACCGGAGGTGGCGACGACGCTGCAGACGCTCAGGAGTGACAAGACGCTGAATTTTGGGACTAGAAGTGCAATGTTAGCGCGATAAGGGAATAGGCTGTAAGAGCAAACGTACGCCTTCTTGTACGGCTTAGCATCAGGGTTCTTCGCGCTCTTCACCTCTCTCCGCACAACAAACTTGGTGACATCATCCTCTTTGGACAAGTTGAAGAACTTGCGGATCTTGGTCGCCCTCTTGGGGCCGAGGCGCTGGGGGAGGACGGTGTCGGTAAGACCAGGGATCTCCGCATCACCCTTCTTGACAATGACGACGGACAGAACAGCGATATCGGGACCGACGATGCAGCCACGGACGGACTTGCGCTTGCGCTCACCAGTGCGGCGGGTGCGGTAGCAGGAGTGGCCGTCGGAGAGAAGGAGACGGACACGGTAGGGGAGGAGGACACCCTGCTTCATCGGGAAACCCTGCTTGTCGTTACCGCCGGTGACGCGGAAGACGTAGCCCTTCCACTCGTCGCCGAGGGAGTCGCCGGGGACCTCCTGGCCCATGCGCTTTTCGTAGAAGACACGGCTATGCAAGATGTCAGAAATGATTCCCAGTCATCATGGTTGGAACACGTACAAGTTGCGCTCATGCTCGAGGTCGATGAGCTTCTGCGCGCCAGTCGCGGGGTCTAAACAATGACATCAATATGCTGCTTCACATATCAGCGTGGTGGGACAACGCACTGGCAATGTTGATCTTCATGTTGCCGGGGTCGGTCTACGCCGTCGAGGATATAGTCGATGTCGGAGCAGCCAAACGAAACTGGTAGCTGGGCAGGGGACGACGAGACTCTACAGAGGAGGGACCACCGTCGGAGCCAAAAGTTGGTGCTGTACAGTTGAGGCTGCCTCCCATGAAATTGCTTCCGACCCACATTCTCCCTCCGCCTATCCCGCCCTGTCCAGGTCGCTGCACGCACACTACCGCTCGCCGTCCGTAGGTCCCTCTTCTCTCAAAACTAATCAGTGAGTCTGCTGTCAACATCCTCCGACACATCTCTTACAACCACCTAGGAAGCCATGGGTCGTATGCACGCGCCCGGAAAGGGCATTTGTACGTCGGTCTCATGCTCCCTGAATGAGGTCAGCTCTGACATCGCACCCAGCGTCCTCCGCTCTCCCCTACTCCCGCGCTCCCCCTTCCTGGTCCAAGACCACCCCCGAGGAAGTCTGCGACCAGATCTTCAAGCTCGCCCGCAAGGGTCTCACCCCCTCCCAGATCGGTGTCCAGCTCCGTGACTCGCAGGGTATCCCTCAGGTCAAGACCATCACCGGTAACAAGATCCTCCGTATCCTCAAGTCCAACGGTGCGTTACCATCCCGTTCCGCACTTGGAAATAGCTCACGTGTATACGCTGCTTAGGCCTCGCCCCCTCTATCCCGGAAGACCTTTGGCACCTGGTCAAGAAGGCCGTCTCTGTCCGGAAACACCTCGAGGTGAACCGCAAGGACAAGGACTCCAAGTTCCGCCTCATCCTGATCGAGTCTCGTATCCACCGCCTGGCACGCTACTACAAGACCAAGCAGCAGCTGCCGCCGACGTTCAAGTACGACGCCGCGACCGCGTCCACGCTCGTTGCATGAGGTGTTGATCTAGGATGTGATGCGGTGCAGAGGGGAGCGGGTGACGATGATGGGCTGCGGGCTGGGTTCGGTCTGCGGTTACATTTGGGAGATGGCTTGTATGCGTTACGTCTATGCGAGCAAAATGAACCATGCTTCTATCCCAATTCGTTCGCGTCTGGTCTTGAGAGGGAACAGATAATGGACTGTCCGCAAATTGAACGCCCTTGAGTTTCTCTGTTTCTTTGGCTGCTTCTGCGGCGGGGCATACCTATAACTTTCAGATATATGCTGTGCAACCGGCATCATGGGACCACAGGCATCATGTGTCCGACATTTGAGCCTTTGTTGCTCGCAGGGACATGATAGCAAGGATCGGATATGCGAGTCCCAGAAACATCCAACCAGGGATATCATACATTTCTGCTCTGCACCGCCTGAGCGGGTATAAGTATCTCCCTCTCGCAAAAGCCCTATGACTTTACGCCCATCGCGTCCGCGACCAAGTCCCCCACATAGCGCTCGAACGCGGGCACGTCCATATTGCCGTCCTTGTCGAACCAGCGCGCGATGGGCGACCCGGGCCAGCGCTTGCGGCTCGCCGAGTGTAGCAGCGTCTTGCCCGAGTTGGTCGTGCGCTTGTACGAGAGCGTGAGCGTGTATGTTGGGTTGGTGCGCGGGGTCGGGTTGAGCTTGGAGGAGACGATCAGCCGCTCGGTCTCGATCTGCAGGATGGTCAGCAGGGTGTACACTTCGGCAGGAGAGATTGCATACGCGGCCGGCTACACTTCGCCGCTTCCCAACGAACACTATGTCCTTCTCCACGAACCACTGGTACAGGTACTGCATTGTGCTCAAGAGACCATATCTGCGCCGGTCAGCGCTGGCTCCCCCAATGACGCCAAGCAGAACTCACAAAACGACCCCCACCAGGACACCGAGCTTGGCCTTCTCAAACTCGACAAAATAGCCGTACAGTCCCGTCGCGCCGGCTACTATTACCGCGCCCCAGCCGAAGGCGAGCTTGACGTCCGTGTGCATGTGGTTCTGCTTGAACTGGTCTGGCCGGGTGAGGATCTAGCGCAGCATCCTTGATCAGCCCGGCTGATCCAGCGCAAGAACAGAGGCACTGACTCGTCGTATAGCGTCGTCCAACGCGTCCTTTACCTCTCTCAGGTGCGCATTGTTGATCTTGACCGGCTCAGTTTCCGAGAGGGCGACCACACCAGCCTGATCGATCTCGGGAACAACCGCGCCCCCATCGACCGCCGTGCTCGACTCGCCATTTCTTCGCTTCTTCGCTGCCATAGCTCTGCGTGTGCTGGTGCTGGTCGAGTAGGGTGGGCTGCAGGCGGGTAGCGTAGGGGACGAGCACCGAGGAGGAATGAGCCGGAGCCTAATTTTGGCGAGCTCAGGAGGAGGAAGGAGGTCGACGTGTCGCGCTTCGGGGGCTCGCGTGGCCGATGGTGAGGATTAGGTAAGCTAGGGTCTTCGTGTGCTCCTCTTTCAGTTCGTCGTCCATCGCCGAGACGGGTCACGTTTCCCCGGCGGGGAATGCTGCCTCTAACCACTATATACCCCCTCTATGGAACGTGGGGTCCTATGTTTGCTCTGACTTGAAGCGATGCTCGAATTCCCCGCAACAATCTTTTGCTACTGTGGCGTCTGCTTCTACCCGCTCACCCTCTTCGCGCCCTCCAACCGGGCCACATGCGACATCTGCCACTGCACATCCTGCCGCCGCTGGTCCGGCGGGCTCTTCACTGCCGCTGTGTGCTCCTCGCCTATTCCCTCGTGCTTGCTCTCCTCGGGTGCTCTAACGGGGTACGTGACGAGCCCGGGGACAACACGCTACTTCTGTGCCTCGTGCGGGAGTCATATGCAGGTTGAGCACGTAACGAACGGGGAAAAGTGGTGGAACGTCATGCCGGTGTTGTGGAAGACTGGGGCGGGTTGGAGATACAGGTGGGGGAGCATGAGTGGGTGAGGGACACGCGGGATGGCGGGGGGGCTGAGTTCTGGGAGAATGGTATGCGGTGGGCGGGCAAGAAGGGGGAGAGCGAGCAGCTGCCTTTGGGCTGGCGTGCTCCCCAGCTGGAACTTGAGCAGCCCGACGGGGAAGCAGATGACACCCTTGTGGCGGAATGTCACTGCGGCGGCGTGTCATTCCTCATCACCCGCCCGACCTCCGCGTCCAAGACCGCCATCCCCACTGGCTGGCCCTCGGTCCTCCCCGATCCCACAGGTAGCACCCACGACTGGGACAGCGAGCCGTGGTGGCTCCGCCCACTCGGAGCTCCGACCGCAGGCATTACCTGGCCGCTCTGTGCGGGTGCGGAACCTGCCAGCGCGACCTGGGGTTCTGGGGCCCGGCATGGGCTTACGTACCCGCGTGCAACCTCGTCCTCCCCAGCGGGCAGCCCGTGGACCTCAGGAAGCTGGGGACGCTGCGCTCCTGCACGCCTGCGCGGGCGGAGGGGGTGCACCGCGACTTCTGTGGGAGATGCGGGGCGAGCGTCTTCTGGTGGAACGAGGCCAGGGACGCGGTCATAGATGTCGCGCCGGGGATATTGAGGGCCCCGGAAGGGGCGAGGGCGGAGAGCTGGCTAGAGTGGGTTGGGGAGGGCGTGGTCAGAGATGGAGAAGGGCGTGGGCCGAGGTGGGTTTGTGAGGCGCTGGGGAGGGGGGTGAGGGCGTTTGGGGAAAGGCGGAGGGCGGGGAAGGCGGTGGATAAGGAGGGCTGGAGTGGGTCACCGCCGGGGTTGTGACTGCGGAGAGCGGGAGGCCAGAGAATATTTGGGAGGAACTGAAGGGAGGGCTGTGGGCTTATGGGAAACGGTTGAGGGGGGAGAGTGAGGCGGAAGTGTATGAGGGCACTGTACCACTGGCTTGATGGGGTTTGCTACGGTCATGCACTGGGTCGTGTAGACAATGTACCATGGGCAACAGATCCACGTAACTGCAGAGAGCATCGAGCGTCACGCTGGCACTCGGACCAAAATATTCACATGGGAACCTTTTGAGATAGTGCAACAACCCATTGAATAATGGAATACCCGAGCGAAAGGTATAGACAGGATCCGCTTTCCCCTCTCTCCGCGCACACCTCAGTCGATGAGGTACTTCCGCCTGAAGAAGGTCCGAAGGTGGAATATCTGCCAGACGCCGAGCCCGATGAGGCTGACGATCGTGAATATGGAGAAGTTCTGTACACGTCGGTTTGTCGATTCTGCATTGTACCGTTAGGACGGGTCAAGGATGGGAGCGAGGGAGGCGGCGCACCGTTCGTGTCGCGCATCTTGATCTCCCGCTTCTTCAGGTAGTTCATCTCGTCCGTGATCTCCCTCACCATCCCCTCCAGCTTGCGCATCTCTGCCTCCAGTCCGGATAGTGATTCTTGATTGGCGATCGCGCTATGGGTATGTTAGATGCATATAGCGATGAAGGAGAGCGGACGCACTTGTAGTCTATCGCTTCCTCGCCAATGTCCACGTCGAGATCTACTGCGCGGGAGTATCGGCCAATGTCCTGCATCGGCACCTCTGCGTATGTCATTAGCATGATACTTATATCTCCCAGACGAGGTACGTACTGGCGTCGATCGTGTTGGTGAAGCACACCCCCAAGTCTCCCTCGGTATGTGTCGTGATCGCGAGCCGCGTCTCTCCCCTCACATTTCGCTTCATGAGGTACACGTTCTGATGGTCGCTCCCGTCCACCAGGCTCACGTCCACTCTCTGGCTCGGTCCCGGCGCGACATTGGCGGTGACGATGACGAGCACGTTCTCGTTCGCATGGTTCCAGATGCATTTCTCGGTCGGATGCCGCACGGCAGGCAGCTCGAATTTTATGGCGGTGCAGAGCGGGGCGAACGCGAGGAGGATGAGGGCGGCGAGCATAGAGAACCCCCGTGATCGTGGTGGTCGCCGGCCTGGGGTGGACGTCGCTGCGGCGTACATTTTGGACGACGCCGAGGGGGTGCTGTCCGTGTATGAGACGTGGACGTGTGCGGCCAGAGCGGTCTTTCATTTCAGGGCACAGTGCACTTTTGCTTCCGCAGAGATCTTGTCCAACTCAATCCTGGCCGTGCTCCCATCGCTGTCCTTTCATCGTTGGCCACCATGGACAGCACATTCTTCAAGGGCACCTCGACTGAGCAGGTAATGCTCCAGTCATGAAGATGTACCGTTGGGTGACTTATATGCTTGCTAGGACAATCGCTTCTCCGACAAGGAGCTGCGACTCTTGAGGACGCTCAAGTTTCCGCCTGAGTTTGAGCGTAAGGTGAGCTTCAACACTTCATTACCCTTGTCCTATATTCACGCCGGATGTTACAGGTCGATCTCAAGAAAGTGAACATGGCCGTAATGCGACCCTGGATTACCAACAAGGTGATAGAGCTGCTCGGCTTCGAAGACGAGGTCGTCGTAGAGTACGCGATGGGTCTACTGGAAGACCCCAACGCAACCGTACGTATCCACATCACTGTGCTGAAACCCGCTTATATGCACCTTGCCAGACTGTTGACCCAAGGAAGATGCAAATTAACCTTACTGGCTTCCTCGAGGGCAAGACCGTCGAGTTCATGCTGACGCTCTGGAAGCTACTGTTAAGCGCTCAAGAGTCGATCGGTGGTATCCCGGCTGAGTTCCTCGAGGCAAAAAAGGCTGAGCTCAAAGAGCGTCAGCTGGCGGACAGCACCCGATCGATAGGGGAGGCAGACCGTCGCGTCTCTGACGCGCGACGTGATGCTCCCCCGCTGGACGACTTTCGCGGGGATGATCGCGGGCGAGGACGGGGTCGCGGGCGCGGGGTTTTCGGTGGCGGACGCGAAGGCTTTGGTGGCGGACGTGGCGGTTTCGGTGGTGGGAGGGAAGATTTCGGCGGGAGAGAGCGCGATGGTGGATGGGGAACGAGGGCTAGGGGCAGAGGAGGCTTCGGAGGGCAGAGCGATCGCCCGCGGTACGATGATCGGGACCGGGGGCGAGACCGCTCCCCTCCCCCATACCGTCGTGGTCCTCGCGACGACCGCCCACGTTCTCCTCCACCTCGTCGCTCATCCCCTCCCCGCCGCCGGTCGCCCTCTGACAGCCCTCCTCCCAGAAGGCGCCGCTCCCCGTCCATCACTCCGCCTCCACACCGGCGCTCTCCATCTGACACCCCGCCACGTCATCGCCGACGCTCGCCTTCCGAAACACCTCCTCGCGCTCGTAGAGATCGGAGCGACAGCCGGTCTCCGGACGATTCCAGGAAGCCGCCTGCGCCCTCTCGTCGTGGCGGAGGGCGGGACCGAAGCCCCCCACGTCGCCGGCGGCGCTCGCCCAGCGACGATGATACGGTCAGCGACGTCACCCGGTCGCCATCGCCTGATAGGAGAAGACGTCCCTCACCGCCACGGAGAAGCGATCGGGACAGGACGCCGCCTCGCAGCGCTGCAAAGCGGGAGGCTCGGCCTCCTGATTCTCGCAGCCCGTCGCCCGATGCCAGAAAGCGCTCTTCGAGAAAGGACAAGGAGCGCTCGCCCGACTCGGACGACGCACGCGAGCGGAAGAAACCGCGCCGCGACGGCCCATCGTCTTCCCCTGTCGAGGAAAAACGCAACGAGCCGAAGGAGAATGGCAAGGCTCCTGCCGTGAGTTATCCTGCCTGCGGATCAGTTCGCAGCTAATGAAATGCTGACAGCCGAGCTACAGTGATCCTGCCAAGGCGGAGAGCGAGCTCAAGGAGAAGCTCCTGCGGCAAAAGGTCGTTAAGAGTTTAACAAGCCGGAAGAGCGCACAAGGCAGCTCGTCCGGAGCGTGAGAGGATGGTCCGGAGATGTACTTACAAGGCTTGATTGCCGTTCCACCACCATGTTGTATGCCATATGCTCATGAAAATCCAGCTTGCAATGTGCAGGAATACCCGGCGAGTATCGTGATGAGCATCGTTTGGCCCCCGTTTCCATTTGGAACCTGCTGCTATCTGTCTGATGGGTTCCCCAAGCTTTGCAGGTTCCTGAAGATCCGGGTAATTGTCGACCACCGGCCGCCTCATTACTCCTCATGAGTGGGCCGTCGGCCTACCATTTTCCACGCCTATTCCCGGACTAGCTGCGGCCTGAGATGAACTGCGAAGTGCGGTGCTCATCGTTTTCAGAGTATCGGTCCCATCTGAAAGGCTTGGCCTTTCTGCGGATCGGCACGCATAAGTTACCGCATCAGCCGGACCTGATGCGCCCGACGAATTGAGTCCTAAACTTGCCATATTTGCACAGTTCGTCCCGCTCGACCTTAACCCCAGAATGCCAATATAACTAGAGTCGTACGTTGTCGAAGGTAGCTTGCATAGGTCAGGCACAACGTGAATGTGATCACGCGGCGCGCGTCCACTCCAGGAGCGCATGTTGGATGACTGCGCGCCTCGGTCACGAGAGGAAGGCGGTGCAGCGGTGAGGCGTCCAGGGTGCACGAACAGAGGTTGTTCCTTCCGTTGTTCCCTGGTCGTGGTAGTAACGTTTCGCATGTTCCATGGTAAGGGCCATGCTACGAAGTGTCGGGAAACTTGCACAGACATGTACAGTAACCAGGCTTTCGGCGGTTCTGGTAACCAAAGCGGGTGGGGAGACCGGATTCGGAGCATATGCTGCCAGGGCGGCAGAGCTGGCGCCGCAAGCTTCCCGCCTTGTCTGCCGTGTGCACAGCATCGCCTTGGTCGTTCACGTGCACGACAGAAGCGCCCATCTCCACCCCAGCCTGCTCAGGGTCTCTCCATGGGCCCCCCTTTCCCGAGCTACGCAAGATGGGACACGGCTTGTCTATCTCGGCTGCGGAGCGCCCACTGCATCCAGAATTCGTATGAACTCGTGTCTGATTGGATCTCCCCTGCTTGACCAGGCGGTGCTGCCCCGCCCGAGAGGTCTGCCGTTGCTATTTTGGTTCTCCGGAGAACTGGGTCGAGGGAAGCGCAGCTGGCCCGGCGCATACGGCATGCAAGAGCCGACATTCGGCTCTTGGTTGTCACTGCGTGCCCACTGTGCTGGGCGGCGGTACGAGCTCTCGGCATCCGGGATTTCAGCAACAAACGATGGGCAGTACGTCTCATGGTCAGCACAAACTCTACGGCTGGTATGGCGATCTCTTGGGAGGGACAAGCAGTCACATCACCATTATTTCTTGGCCGGACGCGAATCAGCGTGAGAAATGGGATACACAGCACAAATAGCGTTGTTCATTTATCTCAGGATCTCGTGCTATTGACGAGATAATTGGCGAGACCCTGCACATGCTTCTCTGGACGAAGCTTTAGATCCCGGCCACTGACTTCCTCTTCTTCGCGACTGCGAGCATCGCTCACCGCAGCTCGGCCCGGCTTGCGCCTTTTCCCCCTGTTGGTTTGGACCCGAATAACCTACGTGGATCGGAAAAGCAGGGCAGAGTGCCTTCTGATGCGTTCTGCAATGGACAGGTCGGGGGGGAGGACATGGTTCAGAGCTCCACTACTTCGGACACAGGTACGAAGCGTGGTCTCGGACTATATAACTCAAAGCGTCGGCGTCTGGTAAATCCCCGTACCAGCTTGACTTTGTACTCTGCAACATGCGTTTTACCACAGTCGCTCTCCTCCTCGCCGCCACGCCGTTGGTGGTGAAGGCCTATCCTCAATATGCCAAGCGCATGGCGGGGCTCGGATCGCTTCCCACTGCGAGACGCGGACAGAATGCGGTTTTGAGACGTGCTGCAGCGCCGTATTCGGACCAGTATCCCTACACTGGTGCGAAGCTCGACGGAAAGGCCGGCACTGGCAAGGGTGGCGTGCAGGTGCCCGCTCCCGGTGACACCAAACATTACTACCAGGACCCTCCTCCTGGTGCCTACCGTGGCCCTTGGTTAGTGACCCGCCCAGTTACTTTCGCCTGTGCTGAATGTTTCGGACAGCCCTGGCCTGAACACCCTCGCCAACCATGGTTTCCTCTCCCGTGACGGCATCACCACCTACACCGAGATGGTGGCCGGGCTGCAGAACGTTTACAATGTCGACTTTGCGACCGCCGTGGCGCTCACGATGCTCGGCTTCGTTTTCGACGGCGATCCCATCTCCGAGATGATATCCATCGGAGGTGATGCCACCCTGATCACCGGCCAGGACGGGAACTTTACCGGTGAATATGGCGGAGTCAGCAAGCACGGCACGTTCGAGCTGTAAGCACCTCGATTCTGTATTTCCATACTCGCTGACATGTGTTCCAGCGACGTGTCCCTGACGCGCAACGACTTCTACCTGACCGGCGACTCCCACAGCTTCAACGGGACGCTGTTTGCCATGATGCTTGAGACGGCAAAGAACACCTCGTCGGCCTCAAACCCGTATGCTACTCTCTGGAAACCCGTAGCTCTTCCCTGACCTCTTCCTAGCTTGTTTGACTTCAACGCCATGGCCCTCTACCGGTCGCAGCAGTACGACCGCGCGCGTGTGGAGAACCCCTGGCTGTACTTCCCCGAGCTTGCCGTATGTCTTCGCTCCCCCCTGCTGTGCCTCGACTCAAAGCAGCACAGCTGCACAACTACGGCGCTGCGACCTTCCTGTACGAGGCCTTCCCCTCCTCTGCCAAGAATAACACTCCGGACCTCGAGACGATCTCGTCCTTTTTTGGCGCCGTGCAGCTGGAGGACGGTACCTGGGGCCACGTAGGCGAGCGCCCTCCTCCGAACTGGCACAACCGCGTCGTCCCCATGACGCTCGCGGATGTGACGGGAGGGATCGACGCGCTGTACGCAGCGTACCCGAAGGACTTTGGCGCAAACCTCGGCGGGGAGTGGTTCTCCCTCAACCAGACGTACACGCCGAGCACCAACCCGAGTAGGAAGCGGCAGGCCCCGTCGGCAGGGGACGACTCGCTCGTGTGCGGCGCGTATGGCGAGATATTGGAGACAGCCCGTGAGCCCACTTTCCCTCCGCTACGTACAAAGTTCCTGCTGATCAACACACCACAGTGGCCGCCCCCCAGCCATATGCGATGTACGGTTTCGTCCTGGAGAAGGCCGGGCCCGTCTTCGCCCCTTACAACTGCTCGTTCCCCGGCCTTCCGACGAGCATCGCGGGACTCGCCAACAGCTAGGCTGGTCCGCGTCAGCCTCCGTAGCTGACTGACTGGCTGGATGGCTTGACGAATAGTACTTTCGGATCTAGTTATAAGAACGGAACCTTGTAGCACGCAAGGCTCTAGGACAATGTCATATGTTATCTTTCCTGTGTCCATGGAAACCTGGAGTTATTTCCCCAAAATCCCTCGGCACGCGTCAGAGGCCCAGGACATTCCCCTTTCCTGCGGTCTCCCTATTAGTACTTTTTGACGTGTAAGCTCCGGAAGCCCCGTCCACATGAATACAGTAGTCACGACGAGAGTTGATGGTGTACCGCGGTATTGTGGCGACCAACTGAAGCTGCCGGCGCGCAGTGTAACTTAGTTCATGCTGCCAGTCCGTCGCTCATGTTTGGGTGTTAGAAGTGACTAGCACGTTAACACGGCCTATCTTTCAGTCCAGACCAAGAGCGACGCACGCACAAGGAGCACACGAACCCCCTCCACAAACGACGCTGGCCGTCCGAACCTGTCAGCTCGTGTAAAATTATTGCTAAACCAACTCAGCTAATCCCCCCCCCTCCCCAAGGCACTCTGCCACAGCACAAGCAAGACGGCAGAGGAACAAGGCATGTCAATTATAGATACAGTACATCGCGATGACTAGAGGCGTGAGAAGAGTGTAAGAAGGAATTATGATTTCTGCAAGAAGCGCAGGGCGGGAAACGCAACGCAGAGAGTGCTGGAGAAAGGGGAAAGGGGAACAAGGAAGAACTTGGGAAGAGGTCGTGATGCGCCCTCGAGGGCAGCAGGTGTCGTGCAAAAATAACGGATAACAAACTGAAGGGACTGCAAGAGCGAAAGCAAGATGGGCAGGAGGGGGAGGTTGTTGAGAGGCTGTGCGGGAAGCGGCCCGCGGGCGACAAGATGCAAGAGCGAAGTGGCGCAGAGCAAAGGTTCAAAGGTGTGGGAAATGGAGGTGTCGGCGCAAGCCAAGAAAAGAATAACAAAGCGACTCAAACGACTAGAGGCAATGAGAACCAACTGGGAAAATAGCAAAATGGGAAATGCGGAAGTTTTCGACACCAGTCAAAGGCGTCATAGCAGGTCCTCCCAAATCGGGAGGCTTTCCGTCATCCCCAGGGCCGGCATGCACGGTCCTTGTAGAGGCTGTTGTTGTGTATCTTGTTCTTCTTGTTGGTGTTGCGGGTCCTGGTGCACTGGTGGCTGTAACGGTTGTTGCCGCTGTATGGGTTGCAAACGTCCGGTAGTGGGCGAGCAATCGAACGTCCTCGCCCGTCTCAGCGATGTCCGCGTGCCTTGCCCCGGCCCGAGCTCGAGCTCATGCTCCTGCAGGCGCGCCCTTTTCCTGGGCGGCTCCCACACAGGGGATACTCTGCCCTCACCCTCACCCGGTCCCCTGACAGAGAAAGGCGAGATGGGGGCGAAGACCCTGTCCTGCGTGGGGGAGGGGGGCAGCGGGACCTGCGCCGGGTCGAGCTGCATGCCATCCTGCTGCTCCTGCAAAGTGTGCACATCAGCCTCCACCCCTTGCCACCGCAGTACCCGGAAAGGGGAACGCACCTCGCCCTCGGACACCTGCACCCCATACGCCGCACTCACGTCCGCCAAAGGCAGCACGGTCAGGTCGCGCGCGAGCCGGTCGTACTGCTCGCCGATGTCGGCGGGGATCTGGGGATGCAGGGCCGAGGCGCGGTCGAGCTCGGCGAGGGGCCAGGAGGGGGGGAGGGGCGGGGCGGTGTCGTAGGAGAAGGAGAAGGAGGAGGGGGCGTGCGCGGGAGATGGGGTCGGGAAGGAGGACGAGGCGGGGAGCGGCAGCGGTATCGGTAACGGTGCTAGAGCACGCTTGCTCGCCTGGGAAGGCTTCCGCTTGCCCGTCTTCCCCTTCCCAGCCTTCGTACCAACAGCAGCAACGGCAGCAGGGGGTTTGGGCGCGAGCGCCGCCCGCTCGGACGTGCTCGGGTTGGCCTTCGGCTTGCCAAGTGGGGGAGCGGTGAGCGGCTGCTTGGCCTTGGATTTGGATTTGGACTTGGACTTGGAGGTGGTGGGCTCCTTCCGCGCTGGCTGGCCGGTGAGGGGGTCCAGGTTCTCCTTCCCTCCCGCGCCCGCCCCCGCCCCTGCCAGCCCGCGCGGTGACCCCGCAGCCGCGCCAGACGGCACGGCAGGCATCAGGATGGAGAACAAGGACTGTTCCTGTCCCTTGGTGGGGCCGAAGTGGGGGCGGGGCGGGGCGGGGAGGGTGTGGGAGCGGTGGATTGGGGGCCGCGGGGAGGGCAAGGGGTCGACGTATATCTGGAAGGCCATTGGAGGGGTGCGGGCTGGTGGGAGGGGCAGGAGGGGCTGGTGAGG
>KV423927.1:48114-85524 GCA_001632435.1 Calocera cornea HHB12733 | reverse complement strand
CAAGTTGATCGGCCTGCGGTGGAGGGGGGGATGCCGTCGCGGGTTGATGGCGATGCGGCGGTCGACGCTGGTTAATGGCCGACGTCGAGGGGTCGTCGTGGGGGTGGGGGGGTATGCCGTCGAGGGGAGTATCACCAAGGAAAGTGCTGTCTCCCGTTGTCAGACCCAGCCCATGTCGCGCCTTGCACGCTGCACCTTAAGTATACGCCGCTGATCAGCACAGGGGGCGGTGTGAAGAGCCCCCGCCCACACGCAGGGAATTCGGATGTGACAGCGCGAAAGTAGGGTCGCCACACACCCCAGGCGCGTCGGGGCGCACGTCACGTGAGGTGATATTGCAAAGGAATCGTTCGGCCGCGACGTCCCTGGCCGGCCGGGGTGCCGGAATGTGCGAGGTGCTGGCGACGGAGAGGAGGAGTCAAGTGCTCGCTGAGCGAGGGCTGCTGCTGTCTGGGACTACACAGGCTTGCTACTAACAACGACCACCGCTGTCGGGCAATGACGCGCATAATCGTCACCGGTACGCCCTGCCCTCCCTCCCACTGCACCCCACTGACCCACCTCCCTCCCAGGCGCATCCGGCGTCCTCGGCTCAGCCGTCTTCAGCGCCTTTACCGCCCCCCCCTCCCAGTATACAGTCCTGGGCCTCTCGCACACCTCCTCCGCGCCCGGCCTCACCCCGCTCGACCTGCTGGACAAAGCAGCCGTCGAGCGGGCGTGGAAGGACTTCGCCCCGGACTGGGTCGTGCACTGCGCCGCTGAGAGGAGGCCGGATGTGGCCGAGCGGGATCCGGCGGGCGCTGAGCGCGTGCGTGGCCCTTCCTTCCACCCCGTCCCTTTCCTGCTTCTGCACCAACGCGGCTCGACCCGGGCTAACACTTTCACAGCTCAACGCCGGCGTCCCAGCGCACCTCGCCGCCCTCGCCTCGCAGCTGCACCACCGCCTCATCAGCATCTCGACGGACTACGTCTTCCCGGGCACGCACCCGCCGTACACACCCTCCTCCGAGCCGCGCCCGCTAAACCTGTACGGCCGGACCAAGCACCTCGCGGAGCAGGCGCTGGCGCCCTACCCGGGCATCGCGAGCGCAGTGAGAGTGCCGGTGCTGTACGGCCCCGTGAAGACGCCGAGCGACTCGGCGATCAACGTGCTCGAGGAGGTGGTGCGGGACCAGAGCGGGAGAGTGTACGGGATGGACGACTGGCAGGTCCGCTACCCCACCAACGTCCTGGACGTCGCGGCGTTCCTAGTCAGGCTTGTCGGTGCGCCCCGTTCCCTTCCTTCCCCTTCCCCGGGCCCGGGCCTCTGAAAGCAGCTGATCATCTCCCTCCCTCTCTGTGTGTACGCAGAGCTACAGAAACCCCTCCCACCAATAATTCACTTCACGGCCCCAGCAGCCTACTCGAAGTACACGCTCAGCCTCGCCTTCGGCCGCCTCCTCTCCCTGCCCACAGCGCACATCCGTCCGGAGAAGCCGGACGAGTCGGCGCCCCCTCCGCCGGGGGGCGCGCAGCGGCCAAGGGACTGCCGGCTGAGCATGCGGGAGACTGACGCGCTCTTTGGGCTTGTTGAGGGCGAGGGCGAGCCGGCGGAGGGGAGGAGCTGGCAGGGCGTGGAGGTGGTCAAGTGGTTTGAGGGCTGGTTCAGGGAGGAAGAGGCGCGGAAGAACGCCCTGGTGCAGGCGCAGGCGGCGTAGGGAGTGTGCAGCTGTGGACGGGTGACAGCAGGATTGGACTGAATGAATGAACGAACTGTGTATGATCTCGCTGTTCGGATCGCCCTTGGAAGGAGACGGACCTGGCCATGCTGTCCTCTGCAAGACTTCTCAGCCTGTCGGATCAAGGAACTTGCCCAGCATCGCACACTAAACCGGTACAACTAAACATGTACAACTAAACATGTACCCTCCGCACGAGCAGGCACAGTACTCCAGCACTAGCTGTGAGCACGGACACGACTGGGCACCGTGGCGTGGCGCTGTGATCTCACCTCTCACCTCTCACAGCTCACCACGTCTGCGCGAGAGCGGCGAGCGATGCGGTATCCTGCTTTTTAAGCTGGCTTTGTTGTCGGGGAACAGACCGATGAGAGACCGGCCCTAGTGTGTAGGGGTGGTCTGTGCGCCCTGTCTGTACCTACAGTATATAGCTATGTAGACCCGCCTGTACTACGCCCGCCTTACGCGTTTGCAAACGACAGCGCCCCGTCAACTGCCAAACGCACCCCTGCGTCGACGTCCCTCTGCTCCGGTTTCCTTATCACGGACATTGGATTCTCCCGCATTGCGTTGATTTTTCTTGTGCAAATTGCGAGTAAGTTACAGTGCGACTGACTGTGCTGTGGACAAGCTCGATGTCTCGGAGTCTCGCTGGATGAAATGGAGCCAATGGGATCTCCCCAGGGCCATACTCGTTCCGCAAGACAAGTCGGGTAGTGTAAAGTATAACTTGCCAGCCGCATTCTGTATCACTACACCTTATGTATCTTGCCGATGGCCTAAACATGTGGGCAAATAAGCTATTCAAACATACCTACGACACTGCAAGATGGACGGAAGATCATGGACCAGAATCCTGTGTCTTCGCCGCTGTTACCTCATTGCTTTCTGTAACTCCGGGTGCACTTCCACTCTTCCGATCTCGGTCAGCGTTCTTCGCCCAGCGCCATGGGTCTGGTAGATCAAAGTTTTGGAACATATAGGCATGCATGAGGCCCTGTCGTTCGTCCTCGTAATGGTCAGGGAGTGCAATGTTGATCACGGTCTTGAACTGTTCCGTCTGCTCGTCGATGCGGTTCATCGCCGTGGCGTATTCCCAGTAGGCAGGAAACCAACCGGCCTCCGCCCAGTCAACCAGTCCTGACAGCCGACCCTTGTCCACCATGATATTGTGATCGGCGACATCGCCGTGCGAGAAGACGGGTGGATCCTCAGATTTCGCGATGGCAGCTGCCAGCCAGGTCTCGACGATGGGCCAATCGCGATCGCCCGTCATATTCTTCCGGATCCAGGCGTAAAAATCATCCACAGTTTTGAATGGCTCTTCAGGATAGTGCCTCGTAAAATACGGCGCTGTCATGGGACCGCCCGATGCATTGCAGACGGCGAACGGGTGCGGATTCGGTATGGTCCTGATGGCTGCAAGGCAGCAACGGAGATCGAGGCCGACTTGTTCGAGTTCTGCCGACGTCATTGAAGAGGCGACCTCCATGAGTGTTTGACCTGGGATTTCAGACATGACGAAATAGGGCGTATTCCAGTGTTCGCCGGTCTGGACAACATAATCGTATAGCTTGGGAGATGGCACTTCCGGATGATGTTGCAGAAGCCACATTGCGTAAGGCTCGCCCATGCGCGGAACTCCGCCGACTTTCAGCAATACACCAGGCAGAATACGCTGCACATGCGGGGGCCTGCCATCTTGCGGTAAAAAGCGCTGAGCGAACCGATACAGCAGATGGTAAATGGCCAGTCGTATTCGACTTGGTACGGCGAGCCAAACTTTCCTCCAAAACGGAGCGCCTTCAGCGAGGCGAGGTAGAGGGAACAGGACTGGGCGTAGTAAGAACATCTCAGCCGGGCATGTGAGTATGTCAGTCCAGTGCTCAAAGTAAGATGCCTTGCCAGCTTACAGATGCTTGCCTCTGAGGGAGGGGTTAAAGGATGAAGGCTCCGAATTTGAGCGGGGTCTAATTGCTAGTTGTGTCCGCAGTTGTCGAGTCTAAAAGTCTATATTTCCACATCATGAACATCTACATAGTTCCCATGAAACAGCCATTATGGTTGCCGCCTTTACTCCTTCTCGTTATCATATAAGAGACCGGCCTTTCCCTTACCAGTATCTACCTTTTTGCGGGGTCCAATGACATCGACCATGATCAACGTGACGTTATTAGGGAGCAAGTTCAAATCACTCAGCCCTATATCTGCCCCAAACCGAGCGTTCGGGACATACCCCTCACTGGTCGCTGGTGAAAAGCATGCTGTTTGGAAGTCGGCATGAAATGCCTTGTTGACCGAACAAGTCGGGACGCATGCCCAATTCCATGGCTCCCCCGCTAAGGGACTAGTTACGTGAACGTCAGCTTCGAACTCACCGTCTTTTCTATGGCCTCGGAGACTCTCGTTCGAGAACCAACAAGCGTGGGCTCAGTGAGATCTCCGAATCACTGCCTCTTTTGGTGCAGTGTGCATCGGCGATAGCTACATTGTCTGGCGCCTTCTTCAAGACTGTCTCGGCGTAGCCCCCTTAAGGCCCGTCCTAAATCGACCTGCCCTCAATCTCCGACATCCTCCCGGCCTGCCAAGTGGAAAGGGAGGGGGAAGCACGTCTGAAATCACATCATACCCTATTTCAGCTAACGATCTATCTAAACCTTCGGTGGAATACCCATCAGTATCATCCCGGTGTGCGATATCCCATCCTTCTCTTCGGGATACTTATCGGGGAGAGCCAGTCCAATTATTCGCATGAAGACCGCAGATGACCTCCACTGTGTCTCTAGAGAGCAGGTGTACTCCCAATAAACCGGCATCCAACCCGCGGTCTCCCAGTCGATCAACCCCGAGAACTTGCCCTTGTGGATCATGATATTATGGTCCGCAATGTCCCCGTGGGAAAACACCGGCTTCGTGTTGTCGAACTTGGCAAAGGTGGGTTCCAGTTTGGGCTGCATTTGCGGCCAGTAGCGCCGCGCCATCTTGCGTATCCACTGGTGGAATGCCGCCATGTTCTGCATAGCCGGAATCTCCACAGCATCACAAAAGTGAGGCGCATACGTTTCTCCTCCAGCGGCGCTGCATATCTCAGTGGAATACGGGTTCGGTATGCTTCGAAATTCTTCAATTTGACGACGAAGCGAGATTCCGATGTCGTTCACTTCCTCGGTTGTCAACGTGTCCGCTACGTCACAAAGCATTTCGCCCGGAATCGCCGTCATGAGAATATAGGAGTAGTCGCCATATGGCGTATGGTGGACGATGTAGTCCAGCAGTTTGGGTGACGTGACGTTGGTGTGTTGCTGAACAAGCCACATCGCATGCGGTTCCGCACTCCGCATCATAAGGCTGCATTTGAGGTACAGGCCTAAGCCGAGGTTGAATGCTCTTGGACCAAAATTGGCCTTGGTCGATCTGCGGCGCCAGAACCGCCGGTACACGTAGTACACTCCTAAGCGAAGACGGTGCGGCAGGGAGAGCCAGAGCTTAGCCAGGAAAGGGGCGGTTTGGCGCAGCTGAGGCAACGGAAATGTGACCGGACCGGACATGAGCATGCCAAACGTCTAAGACCACTGATATCAGAGCAGCATGTACCCGGAAAACACCCCTACCATGAGAGAAGCACGGTGGTCAACTGGAAGGCCGTGTGATGAGTGCAGGGAATCAATTCCAGCTCCGCGCACAGATTGATCAATATGTACCGCCCGGCTGCTCGAGCCAGTCTCGGAACGGAGGCTAACGTTATTTCCCTTGGAGAGGGAAACACGTTCCTCTGGCGCCATTGTACAGCAAATTCCCCGTCGTTCGGGAGAGGGTATGATTAAAGATGTAGGCCTAAGGTGCCGGCTGCAAGGATACGCCACTCTCAATTCTCTGCCCCATACCCAGAAGAACGAGCATATACTTGCCAAGAAACATTTCGGGGATCCCACTGCAATGGAAGATAACCAGGGTTCAAACAGCGCATCTGCTATACGCCGAAGAGCATTCAGGCTATCGTGCCCACTTGACGTACTTTCCACTAACTGACACCGACGAATGGCACAATTCACGATACGCGGACGCGAGGGACTCTCTGCCTCCTCGTTGGAATACCTAATCTCAAGCCTGATACCCATAGTGAACTTCCGAAGACCACGCTCGTCAGGTAGCATGAGTCAACAAACGGGAAGAAAGCCGTCAACAGCATTTCTTATCATTGTATCGTAGCTTCCCTTAGTTATGGCCTGAACATGTGGGCAGATAAACTACTGCAACATATCAGCACGATACTGCAAGATGAACGAAAGATCATGGACCAGAATCCTGTGTCTCCGCAGCTGTCACCTTATTGCTTTCTGTGACTCCGGGTGCACTTCCACTCTTCCGATCTTGGTCAGCGTTCTTCGCCCAGCGCCATGGATCTGGTAGATCAAAGTTTTGGAACCTATAAGCATGTATGAGGCCCTGTCGTTCGTCCTCGTAATGGTCAGGGAGTGCGATGTTGATCACGGTCTTGAACTGTTCCGTCTGCTCATCGATGCGGTTCATCGCCGTGGCATATTCCCAGTAGGCAGGAAACCAACCGGCCTCCGCCCAGTCAACCAGCCCTGATAGCCGGCCCTTGTCCACCATGATATTGTGATCGGCGACATCGCCGTGCGAGAAGACGGGTGGATCCTCAGATTTCGCGATGGCAGCTGCGAGCCAGGTCTCGACGATGGGCCAATCGCGATCGCCCGTCATATTCTTCCGGATCCAGGCGTAAAAATCATCCACAGTTTTGAATGGCTCTTCAGGATAGTGCCTCGTAAAATACGGCGCTGTCATGGGACCGCCCGATGCATTGCAGACGGCGAAGGGGTGCGGATTCGGTATGGTCCTGAGGGCTGCAAGGCAGCAACGGAGATCGAGGCCGACTTGTTCGAGTTCTGCCGACGTCATTGAAGAGGCGACCTCCATGAGTGTTTGACCTGGGATTTCAGACATGACGAAATAGGGCGTATCCCAGAGTTCGCCGGTCTGGACAACATAATCGTATAGCTTGGGAGATGGCACTTCCGGATGATGTTGTAGAAGCCACATTGCGTAAGGCTCGCCTATGCTCGGAGCTCCGCCGACTTTCAGCAATACACCAGGAAGAACACGCTGTACATGCGGGGGCCTGCCATCTTGCGGTAAAAAGCGCCGAGCGAACCGATACAGCAGTTGGTAAATGGCCAGTCGTAGTGGACTTGGTACGGCGAGCCAAACTTTCCTCCAAAACGGAGCACCTTCAGCGAGGCGAGGTAGAGGGAACAGGACTGGGCGTAGTAAGAACATCTCAGCTGGGCCTGTGAGTATGTCAGTCCAGTGCTCAAAGCAAGATGCCATGCCAGCTTTTAGACACTTGCCTCTGTGGGAGTGGTTAAAGGATGAAGGCTCCGAATTTGAGCGGGATCTAACTGCTAGTTGTTTCCGCATTTGTCGAGTCTAAAGTCTATCTTTTCCCATTGTCAATAGGTATATAATTGCCATGATGGAGCCAGGAAGGCCGCAGCCTCCCCGAATCCACTCCTCCTTGTCATGCTACAAACCGCACTGTTCATCAACAGTCTTTACCTCTTTGTGGGGCCCGAGGACGTCGACCCCAGGCACGACGTCGATATGTCACAAGTGCGCTTCACTTGGGCACTGTATCTGCACCAAACCGAGCGTTCGGGACATCTCTCACACTGGTCGCGGGCAAACGACATGCTGTTTGGCGGGTATCACAAGAATTTCTTCTTGACCGGAGAATTCGGGGGATTACTGAGGATCGCCCAACTCGAAGGCTCCCGCCTATCCGATTACGTCAACTTCGAGCGCAACGTTCTTCAGTCGGACATCCTCAGGAACAGACTCTTGTTCGAGGACCAAGAAGCATGGGCTCAATGGACTCTCACTGCCTTGCGCGGCGAAGGATTCATCGGCGATAGTTATGAAGAACTCCTCGCCAGCGCCAAACAGTTTGGCCGCGAGCTGGTGGCCTACAAGCGTCAGGGAGTGCACGACAAGCCCCTACCCACCAAGGATTATCATAGAGTGTATCAAGCGGAGTAGAGGATCGGAATAAAGAAACGTGCAGGTATGCCGATATTTGTCTGAAGCGAAGAAAAGCCACTAATATACTTGATGACAGTCACAAACCTGCAACAGCAGAGGTGATCACTCCAATGCTGTATCAGTCTCTCTCTTATCAGCTCAGCTTTTCATGCGCGCCTTAGCCAAGTACTCTTATCACCACTCGTCGAGTTTTCTGTACTTATCTACGAATCCAAAAAAAGGGGGGAGACTGCAATGAGAAATGTGCCAGCATTGCAGCTGCAACAGTCATGCGGATCGAGTCAGATCACTGAACAAAGGGGAATGACATCATTCCCGAAACCCTGGGTACTCCTCGGTGTATCCACAGCTGCGCTTCTGAGCATATACAAGCTTGAGGCATCTGCGAGTGCGGCTATCGTGCGGCGGTGCAGTGCCAGCCATCCGGTCCACTAGTCCACTACTGTGGGCCGATCAGAGGACTGCGGGCTCTCATCGGAGCGTGCGCCAGCCGGCATCCGAGCCACAGTCTCCCAGTCAGTCAACCTGGAAAGCTTAACCTTGTATAGCATGATGAGCTTATGACTCCCGCGCGGAAACACCGGCAGACACTGCTACCAGCTTGGGCTGCCTTCGCGGCCAGTGTTCAGCGTCATCGTGCGAATCCACGGGAGTATTTCAACCATATTCGACAAAAGAGAGACGTCCACGTCCTGATTACAATGTGGAGCAAATGTGTCGCTTCCAGCTGCACTGCATACTTCAGTGGACGCCTGAGGGGGAGCGGCATTACGTCGAGGAGCTTCCAATGTGCAGTGTAGGATCGCATAACAAATGTGAGTCAGATGCGGATCTCCTTAGAGAGAAACGAGTCATCTAGCGATGTCTCCGAGTTTTCAGCATACAAAGCGAGGGCACCATCGCATCGTGCAAATTAGAACGTTCAAGAATGCGCGGTAATAGTTGATCATTCTGTAACATGCCCACGAAGATACATGGGAGGTTCCCGTAGATTCCCAGGTATTCCGAAGCTCACAACTCCCTGAGACTGCGCCCCCTCGCGCGCTCAATATCGTCCCTACTCCTGATCCCCTGGCCCTTCTCGCTCCTCCTCCCGGGCCCTCCAATTCCATCTCCCATATGCGGCCTGGCCTGGCTGGCCCACAGCGCCAGACAGGTAGCCTTGACGACGTTCATCTTGTTCTTGCTGCCCCGGATCTTGCCCGAGATGTCCTTGATTCCCGCGGCCTTGCACACCTGGTGCATGATGGGCCCCGTGCGGAGGCCGAACCCGAGCGGCCGGGGCCGCAGATGCACCTCCGTCGCGCCGAACTTGAAGACGGTCTCGTGCCAGATCGTGCGATCCTCAAACCGGTCCACCAGGTCCAGGTTCAGGAACCCGTTCCGGTGTGCCTCGTGTATGGCCGGCACGGGGTCGACGTGCTTTCCCTGTCCCCAGCCGACCAGGCCCTGCCCGTTCCCGATGATGTACAGGGCGGCCATGGAGGACATCTTGCCCTTGCCCGTCTGGTGCACGGCGCGCCGCTGGAACACGCGGTACCTGTGCAGCTCGCCCCTGTTTCCCCAGAACCGCCGGGGGAGCGAGGCGATCGCGCCGGTCTCGCCGCTCGGGTCGTCGATCTTGGCGTCGTCGATCGCGTCCTGCACCCGCTGGGCCTCCATCGCAGTGACGAACTTGCCCTCCTCGTTGTATGGCCAGAACGTCCGCACCGTGTTGTTGATCTTGACCCGAAGGTGGTTCGGAGTCGCCCAGCTCGGGGGCTCGTCGTATGTTAGGGTGTTGTCGTGGTACGGCATGGGGTGGAGCAGGCTCGGGAAGGTGTCCAGGTGTGAGAGGTCGAGGTCACGCCGGAGGATGGGGGGCTTTTGGCCTGCTGGCTGCGAGGGTGGTTGAGGGGTGTTGACAGAGACTTGCTGGGAGACGCCACGGGAGTGGAGGAGGAGAGAGGATGCTTGTCGTAGCCGCGGCGCTGGCCGCCGTAGACATTGTAGCGCGTTCATGTCGAGGAGAGGATTTGATCGAGCGCCGGGACTGGCGCCGATCACAGCAAGACAGGCTCGGGCAGGCCGCTGCAGACCGGGATATCTGCAGGTGCGCCGTTGAGCCGACGTAGACGGCGACGAGGGGCACGACAGATATATGCCGCAAGAATCGAACTGGACCGCGCGAGGAAGGTGGGAGACAAGCTTGACCTGAGCGCGAGCACACGAAAGAGAAAATCTGGTTCCGTGCGCCACATCCGTCCCTGAATGTCGACCTTTTCGGGGCCAGCGACCTCACCTGCACAGGACACGCACTCTCCGGGCTCCGCATTGCATCGGGGCACGATGGCCTCCCTCTTCGCGCGCACGCCCACCTCGCGCCTCCTCACCACCTTCCTCAACCGCACCCGCACCCGCGCCCTCGCCCTCCTCCCCCCAACCCTCCAGTCCTCCCCTCCCACCCCGCTCCCCGCGCCGAACCCCTTCATCCCGACCTACAACCCTGCCTCGCGTTGCTGGGCCCCGCCAGAGTACTCGAAACGAAGGCAGAAGGAGCTGTGGAAGGCCGCTGTGGCGGAGGGGCTCGTGGGGTGGCTGCCCATCGGCGAGGGGGAACGGGTCGGCGGGGGGAGGAAGGCCGAGGAGCTGGCGCACAGGGGGGGCGTCGTCGCTGCGCCTGAGAAGGGCGAGGAGGGGAACGGTGTGGAAGTGGAGGTGCAGGGCGAGCAGACCGTGCTGGAGATCGCGCCCCAGCTGCGTGGAGCCAAGGTTCTCGCGAAGGCCGCGCAGCGGCTCGCCAAGCAGACCCATGTGCCGGCGACGAACACGACCCCGCAGCCCGTGACCGACCCCTCAGCGCCATTCCAGTGGATCGGCATACCGAGCCCCGTGTACTCCCACCCGACGGTGTACGGCAGCCGGCCGCGGGAGCGCTGGTTTAAGGGGCACAAGCGCGAGCAGCGTCAAGAGGAGCGGAAGGAGCAGATGGAGGCCGCCTTGGAGAAGATGGACCTGCACATTCGCAAGTGGAAGAACGTGCGTCTGATTTTCTTTTTCTTTTTCTTTTTGCTGGGCCGGAGGAAGGTGCTGATTGATTGGACTTGTAGTCTAGGAGGAAGAGGATGCGGCACTCCAGGACAAGAGGCGGGGGGCCGTTCTAGGCGCCGAGGGGATGTATGCGCTACGAGAGCGGTGGCGATTAATGCAAGCCAATATTTCCAACATCAGAAGTTGGGCGAATATGCAGCCCTTGTGTGAGAACAGCTCGGCTTGCTCGTCAAGCCTCGCCTCTCCACCGCTATCTTCGACCGCTACTTTCCAAACGCCCACCTACAGCAGCCTCTCTGACATATTTGCCCTCCGAGCACTTCACACTGTAAGTCGAACACAATCTGGAGTCTCTGGCCGCATCCCTTCCCGGACGCCATCAGCGACTCCAGAGCTGGCTAAACGGGGAGGCGTCATACAGAATGGGCATTCTAGCTGTTTGGGGGCAAATGGTGCATGATAGGACTCGTCACTCAGGCGTCTCAGACCCAGCGGGCATTCTGGTCAACAGAGGGAGGGAAGGCAGAATGTGTGAGCAGAACTAGGTAAACAGTACTGGATCAGAGAGCGCAGGTCACTGACGACACGGATTGTTTGAGGGCAGCGAGAATTGCGGGAAGATGCCCGAAGAACTGGGAACGGGGCGGTGTCTCGGAGAGTGCTCAAGTAAGAGAGCACGCCACTCGGGTGCAGATTGTTTGGGCTGCAAGGCACGCAGGGTGTTTGAAGACGACTCAAATGAACGCGAGCCGATATGCGGCAGTGGATGTGAACCATGCGCTGACCTCGAAGCACGCGGTGGGGCCCTTGGGGGAGAGCGCTTCGAACGGCATGGGGGGCATGAGTCCGCCTGCTGGACTCTCGGTCAGATCGCATTGGGAGTGCCCGAACGAATGTGCGCAGAGATGTACTGGAGCAGATACGGTGAGGCGAGGGTCATCGTCGATTGCTACAGTCCCGTATCTGGAAAGAAAGCCATTGTAGGACAAAGTCGTTTATCAGTGCGCTGCGCCTTGTCCGACAATGACGCGTCCTCATGTCTCGCATTGTTCGCGCGGGTCAAACAAAAGGACCGAGCGGCGGGAGCAAACCGCTCCAAGGGCTGAAACCCGGGGTCTGCACCAAATCGATCTTGGGGCGCGATAGGGGTGCCTGGCGCCTGCATACATATATTGATTGACCTTGCTCGCCTGACCTAGGGTAGCAGCGAGTCCCTTCTCGCCCACGTCGACACCCTGGATTGGTTATATTGGCCCGAGGTGCGGATGGCCGCCGACCAGAATCTGGTCCGCGGCCTAGAATACTCGGAGCAGGTTCATCCGACGGTGAACCTTCGCATCGCCCGGGATCCCGGCAAGCCTCTGAAGCCCAACATCCTCTATCTCGTTTCCGAGCCGGGTGGGGATGGGGACACGACGCAGGTGAAGCACAGCCTGTTCTACCACTTCTCGTTCGGCCTCGGATGGCCTATCACCTCCTCCTGGCCTCGCCAGGGAACGCCGACGATGTCTAACGGCTCGGCACGGCAACTGGAGGATCTCCCCATTCGCGGCCTGTTCCTAGCTATCAACAACATCAACAGCGCGGCGAGCCGGGAGGCGATCATCCAAATCGGCTGGGACTGCGTGCACGAGTTCCCCTTGGCTCGCGGACCCGAGAACCTGTCGAACTCCTCCAGGTGGATGCTCTGGCTCTTGACCCATCTGTGGCATGCAGGCGTACTTGCTGCTGAGCCCAATCCGATGAGGATCGTTGCGTTTGCGGAGAAGATGGTCGCAGGTGCACCGCCAAAGGTCATCCGCTCGAAGGACCAGATTTGGACCGCTATGAGGTTCGGTCCGCGGACGGAGGGGTCGTCGAGGATACTGGGCGGATCTGAGCCAGCCGGTAAGTGGTGGGGAACACCATGCGCGTGCTTCTCTGATGCCTGAGTCAGCGAGTCTAGAAGAAGGACCGGGTGTGGTGGAGACGGAACAAGGTGGAGATGAATTGATGGCGTAGGCACTGGGTGTGAAGGGGCGGTGGCATAGTATCTACCCGTCGCAGTCCAGCTTCATCCGGGTCAGGGTGTGGGGGGACAAAGTGGCGAGGGGCGAGGAGATATCCCTTTGTGTAATGTGCATGCATGCGAAGCAGATATACACCGCCTTGTACTTCTACCGAAGCATGCCAGACTGAAGGTGTTCATACAATCCACTCATTGGCTGTGTCTCTCGTATACGATGGTCTATTGAACATACCCACAGTTCCCCGTTAGAGTCAGACTTTTAAATAGGTCACCGATGGTCCCCCACAACAACACGAGCTATGGAAGTACTCTACATAGGTTGTCGATACGGCAATATGACCCAATGTCATGCCAGCAGCTCGCTTGCAGATGCCGGCTCTGACAAGAAGCCAACAGCACACAATTTTTCGAGACGCTGTATATTCAAAGTTTTGTCTAGTACTCCACAGAAGACAACAAATGAGCGAGATAAAGAATGCGAAACGACAACAGTGCAGGTAATGCCTTAGGCAGCCTCAGCCTGAGGCACGCTCCGTACGCATTCGGTCTTGCCACCCTTGCCACCCTTTCCATCTTCTGCGCAACTCTTAGTCACGAGATCCTGGATAGATGGGGACACCACTTACTGCCAGATGCAGCCGCGGCGACGTTCGTGTGAGTCGCCTTGCTAGCCACAGAGGTCGTCGTACTACTAGCATCGGCAGTAGTAGTAGCTACAGCCGCACCGCCCGCTGCAGCAGCTGCCGTAGAAGCAAAGTCGCTCTGATAACCGCACATCAGGACAGTATTAACTGGCAAAAGTATGTCGGCTCACGGTGATACCCAGAACCGAGTTGAACTCGTCGGCCGCGCCGGCACTGTTGCCCACACCGATGGCATCAGACGCCGCGGTCGAACAGTCACCTTCGCATTGTCAGCAAAGAATATTGGGTCTTGAAAGAGAGCCAACGCTTACCATTGGTGATCCCGTCAACACCACATTTGGTGGCGAGCACGTTGCAGATCCCAAGCGTCACGTCATCGAGGAACGTGGATGATTGCACGGAACCGAAGTCTTTCTGTAACACAATCAGTGGACGATCCTTAACATATGAGAGCCCAACGAACAGTGTTACCGACGCTGAACACTCCGTTGTTGACGGTAACTTCGGGATCACTGCAAGAACCAAAGTTTATCGCGGCCGCTCGGCGAACAGCAGCGGCTGCGCGAGTCTCTGGGCGTCCCACCGGGAACGCGATGGCAACGGATGCGAGCGCCAGGATGGCGAGTAAGGAAGGACGGCAGTACATGATGGTGTTGGGGGTTTGAAGTGGAAAGGGCGAATAAGTGAGGTAAAGACAGGCTCAGGTCAACTGAAAGGGGAGTAAGAGCACCGGGCTCAGAGTTGATAGACAGAGACGATGAAGGGGGTGGATGACAGCGCAGCTGGTGAGGGGGAAGAGTCTTCCAAGGGGCAGCCTTATATGCCAGGGCCAGAGAGCGACGTTGGGCGCGCAAGAAGCCGTCTCACGCCAGCCATGGCAACATGTGTTTTGTCAATGAGGCTCATGGTTGCCAAGCGAACGACGCCGGAGAGGATACCATAGATTCACCGTGCCGGCCAGTCTCCAGGGTTTCTCAGAGCTCTTGATCTCCCATCGGTGCACTCTTCAAATCCAAATCCAAAGCAAGAACACCAGCTTTGCGAATGGTTAGACGAGATCATCAATCATTGTAGAAGATGGTGCGAGACGAAAACACGATAGCTGGTCCCTGAGAAGCCCAGTCAAATTAAGGTTTTGACTATGCACCGCCACCAACGCCGAGGTGCCGTTCCGTTGAGCATGACGCGGGTTGCTCCCCATCGTGCGCGTTTCCAGCAACGCGTCGACCCGACCGTCCAGTCGACAACCGTATACAGTACTTCCTCCCCCGTCTCGATAAGATCGTAGTCGCCATCGCGTGGACTGGAACGTGCCTTGTGGGGTTGTCAGCTGCCCTTGCGACAGAGCGATTTGGCGCGCGACGGGCGCATGCTCGTCCTCGGCCGTAGCGCGAGCACAACCGGGTCGTCACCCCCTCGAGGCGGTTTCGCGGGATGACGCGAGGGGATCGTCAGGCCGGGGTGGGCTAAGTATACGAATAGAAAGTCTGCGGGTGGTCAATGGCTGTCGTCGTCATAAGACCGCATGTTTACTCTGAGGCGATGCATTTCGCGCTTGCGTGTGATCTGCAGAGTAATGAAATTTGCGTGCAGTGCTAAGGCACAGTGAAGCGAAGCACGGGCATACCGTATTTCTGTTCGTGCTGAGAACTGAGGCACGGGCCTGGCCGGCTTCATGAGGGGTACATCAATAGACCCAAATCTGTCATTCACGAACTCACGATCTGCGCGGCCGTCTGCTCTCTTGAACTACTGCGCTTTCGTTGAATGCAGAGCCACGTCCTGTACGACTTCGGGTGCATTAATACATCTAGTGTGGATGCTTCGCTGTCGGGTGTATTTGATCACGCCGCCCTGCTAAGTGTGGGGCTCCCAACGGCATCTGTTATGCCCCACAACTGTGGCAATCGAGGTGTTGGACCCCGGGACCACTGGGGGAAGCCCCATCCCACACGCCTTCCCATTAATGATATCTAGGATGTCATCATTGGCGCAAGAGGCGGTAAAGGGTAGGCAGCCGCATCGATATTAACGGCTGATAAGCTTGCCGTTCGTTCGGCTTCGATCGGGAACGTTTGGAGCGCCGCTTCGTCGGACGATTACTCCGAAAGGCCTTCGTTCCAGGAAGTCGGTAAGCCGTTATTTGTCTGCTGATGCCGAAGAAACGCTCATGAGTTCCAGCTTATACGTCACGGTGCACGCCCAGAGTAAAACATCCAGTGGCGCGCTGGATATTACGAAGTGTATCGCGGAATGGGGAGTCGACGGCGGCGCAGTACTGCACCGGCCACGGCCGAATCCGGGATCGTATCCCTCCCGTCTTCGCTGAGGACCGCAATGCCGACATGCAGCGTTGTCTCATGAGCACAGCCGAGAGCGGCAGATAATATCCAGCGTGCTGGGATCCCTGTCCTGCTGCGCACGCGATCGAACATTATCTTACGAAGGCGAGCGGGTACTGTTGGCCGAGGAGTTTGAGGTGGTGTAAGGCGCGCTTAGCGTGTCCGATGCTCGGTGGGGAGGCGCACCAACGTTGGAGCAGCCATCGCGCGCTCCGAGGATGTGCGAACGCGGGATCAACACGCCGATCATGCAGTGAATTCGAGTGGGACTTCGTGGTGAGAACACGCATGGACTGGTTGGAGATGCTTGTTAATCTGTAAATCCTCCATCTAAATATGCAATAACTTTGGGTTGACAAGTAGAAATAGGCCAAGAAAGCGAAACGCGGGGTAGGAGCGAGGCTCGGCAGCGGCCATGGCAGGATCGGCACAGCGCATGATCGGTCAAACGGGCAGGCCGAGCCCCTACGTCACGCTTGCGGAAGCAATACGTCACCTAAGGCGGGCCACATGCAAACCGACTCACTGGACCACTCGTTCGGCCAGCAGCGCCTCCTATACGAGCACACACAGCAGCGGTGACAACGGGCGAGGGAGGCTGCCTCGGACTGGGGGACGCACACCACCTCTCACGCTCACGCCGCTCCTCTGCTCTCGACCGCCATCCACCTCGCTGGTCTAACCGTTCATCCCCCCTTGCTTCGCCGTTATCAGGCCATCCCGCAGAGCTCAGCCAATCAGCTACATTCGTTTGGCTTCCATTGTCGCGTAAGCATGGCTTCGTGCCAGCTCGCAACCCTGAGCAACGCGTGCTAACCCGGCTTTGTAGCCCCGAGCCGAGCCCACGGCCCTACAGTTTGCGCCCAAGGCACCTGACACCCGATCTTCGAGCATAGCCATCATCAGTCCGCCGAGCGTGCAAATAGCCCCTGGACAGCGTTGCTCCTCTCTTCTGGATATATATCCCTGCCGCCCGCCAAACGGGCCTCGAGAGGGCGCATACATCCCCCTCCGATTGAAATACAACGTGCATCATGCGCCAGTGCATGGCCCCGCTCCGCCTCGCATAAGTGATCCCGACGTTCATGTCAGTATCAGCATCCAGCAGCAACTCGTTACCCACATCCGTCTCACCCCGTCTGAGGACCAGGACGAGACTCACATCTCGTGATCTGTGTTCCCCTCGGCCTACACTATTTCCGGTCGCATAAAAGACATTACTTCTTCCAATACATTACCAACCACCATGAATGGCCATGCTCCCCTCCACGATCCCGAGCTGGAGGAGCCCACAACATATACGAAATCCATCCTCCTCCGCGACGATCGCTCACCGACCTCAAGACGAACCGGCTCTGTGGACTCGTACGGGACATCCGAAGGAACGTCAATATACGACTCCTCCCCCGAATCACACCCACTAACGACTGTGCTGGAACATGAGCCGAAGATGAACGGGATTGGGCTGGGCATAAACAGAGGGATGAAGAAGGACGAGAGCGTCGTCACCATCTCCTCGTCACCTTCGAGTGAAATGGAGGAGGCACCCACGGCAGAGGAGGCCCGACAGGGGCTGGATGCAGCAAAGGAGTCCGCACCCTTGGCAAGCAAGCCTCCCGGTAATGCGCTCGCTTCCCGCACGTTCTGCGTGGGAGGTGCGCTGGCTCCCGCGCCTGGCCCACCCTCGCCTCCGCCGTTGATCATCCCCGGTAACACCTCGCTTCCCGACTCGCCCGATCTCAACAAACTCTCTTCTATTCAAGTACGCCGACTGACCATCCCTCACCCCACGCAAACACCCGTCAACTCCCCCATATCTCCCCTGTCTGGTCGCCGTGGGTTCAACCGGCCAGATTTCGGCATGCCCGCAAATTCCAGCATGCGCATCACCCCCGCGGTGATGCTCACTCCTGTCGTCCCTCGACCCCTCACCCTTTTCCCGCTCCCGCCCGTAACGCCCATCGTGGGTGAAGATGCCGAGCAAGAAGCGCGCCGTGCAAGGCGGATCGTACCAGTTCTGATGTCGCCGGGAGTGCAGGAGGATCAAGAGGAGGCCGGGGGGAGCAGCAGCCCCGGAAGTTCGGATGATGAGGGTGAAGAGAGTGACGGCACGAGCGAAGAGGGGACCAGCACCGAAGGTGATGCACGGAGCACCCGCTCTTCAAGTGACGGGAGCAGCAATGTTGCCCTGTCTGAGAGCCTGGGCGAGCACAGTCTGGCAGCTCGGCAACGTACCGAGAGCGCTGCTACTAGCTCGAGCACGGCGACAGCACGCACTTCCCGAAGGGAGGCGGCCACCGGACCCTCCATGACCTCGTTCACTGCCGCAATGGCTCCGATCACCCGGCCTTTCTTAGCCCACACAAGTCCTGATTCAGATGAGGCGCAAGTTGCCGACGGCACGCCTACACCCGGGCCCTCCAAATCTACGAAGGCTAAGGAGCGGGATTACTTCACGTCAAAGACGGTCTCCAAGTCTATAAGCGAGCTCAGCCCGCTGCACACACCAAAACCGAAGGCTACGACTAGGCCACGCGGTGCAACGGATTCTGATACACGATCGCGCCCAAACTTGTACCACCAGAAGTCGCAGAGTCTTGTCGATCTGAGTGCGGAGACATGGAAGATCCCGGTACCGGAAGGCGCACCCAAGCCTCAGACTATTCTGGAAGACGAAGTCCTCGTGCCCAAAGCTGTACCGGCCATGAAGCGGCGCACTTCTCTTCCTGCTATCAACCCTCCTGCTTACTCTCCACCCCATCCACACAGCGTGGTCGCCCGCTCCTCCGCGAGAGAGGAGGAAGGGAAAGAGAAGCTTCCGATTTATTCATGCGGCGTGCACATCGAGGGCACGCTCCAGCGCAAGATGGAGTTCTCTGCCCCTGGTGTGCAGGCGCGCGACAGGAGCTGGAAGAAGTACTGGTTCGAGCTGCACGGCTCTTCCCTGAAGGTCTTCCGTCAGGATCTGAGGAAGGTGCCAATCAAGGGGTATCAGGCTTGGAACGGCAAGGGCTGCGCTGAGGCCGGCAACGCTAGGCACGTGCATTTGCCGGAAGGCATATTGGAAGACAAGGATCGAGCTCTTCGAATCGAGCGCGCCAAAACACGGATGGAGGAAGAGAGGAAGGCACGACGAGCGAGCGTTTCGTCCGCCACCGACAGCCGGAGGGTGTCCTCGATCTCTGCGTCGTCCCACACCAGCCGCGCCACTTCTCTTGCTATTTCTCCTCCATCATCATCCCATTTCGTCCGTACCTCGATCGCGTCTAGTCATACGCCCCTGTCTAGCTCGCCCACTGCGATGAACGGAAACCACTCGCCACCTCCGCCGCCTTCTCCCGAACGACCGGGTCCATCTCCTTTCGAGAAATTGTCGCCTCCCGCAACCAGCGTCTCCGTCCCTGCTCTTCGGGACAAGGAGACGAGGGCCACGCCAGCCTCGGCAAACTCGACGTCGCTGCGCCATCCCCATCTGCCCAGCTTCCACCACGGAAATGCTATGTTGAGGCACTACACCATGCAAGGCGCGGAAAGTGGGTTGGGTGCGGATTACAAGAAGCGGAAGAATGTGATCCGAGTGAGGGCGGAGGGAGAGCAGTTCCTCCTCCAAGCAGATACCCTTGTAGACGTTGTGAACTGGATCGAGGTTGGTAGTCTTTCAATCATGAAAGCTTGGCACATGCTTACATAATTGCAGGCGTTCCAAGCGGCAACAAACATAGCGCTGGACTTGGACGAACGGCCGATGCCGAAGCTACCCACTCTGCCCCGGCGGCGGAGAAGAAGACGCCCTCCTCAGGATGGGAGTACGCCAACCACAGCGCACCCGGTGCCTGCCAGCACTGCAGTCGGTACCATCGCGGCACCTCCCAACTCGGCAGCGTCTACCAGTCGCTCATAAACCGGACTATTCTAAAACGATGTTTATGCGACCTGCTGTATCCATTGCGACCTCCACCGACCCATTCACGAGTCCCTGTCATTTCCTTTCTCCACATACGTGTACCATACTATGCATCCAATTCACGATTGCAATGATGTCATGCATATCATAGCGCAATTGACACCGGTGCCTTGTGCCGGGGTTACTGATGCGGTATGACTCGAGCGGAACATGCGCGTCCGGAATTTGAAGAGTGATCACCGCGAGGTCTAGCTTGCAGCGGTCTGCAGGAGTTTGAATCGATTCCGAAACCGCCCGTGGTGACGGTGAGGAACGGGTGTGCCCGCTGGGGTTGGCAGTTAGGGGCTTGCGGTAGTGTCGCAGAGAAGCGCAGTCGGCAACAATTAGCGGCAAAGTGCCTTAATTAGACAGGGGCTTGATTGAAGGAAATAAACAGCGGGTAAGTTAGTTAGAACGTTGGTGATTATCCGGTCTGGCGGTCCAGGAGTGCCCGACCGATCCCACACAATCCCGTGTGGCGCGCGCGGCGTGAGGATTTGACACGCAGGGGCGGCAGAGGGTTGCTGTCCGGGCGCGTTTTCGGCCTTATCGTCCCTGTACCGCCTCTAACTACGCCTACGACAACACGACGATCTGGCGCTGTACAAACCCAACAATTCAGGTGCGACGTCCCACAGCGCCTGTTTCGATAAGCCTGTTGTATTTGGTGAGTTGAGCCGCCCCGTTGCTGTTGTTTGTCGCTGTGCGAGCGCCGTCACTACTGCCGTCGACTCCGCCCCCGGAGTCGGAGAGAGTTTCGTGCATATTGTGGGACATTTGGCACCGCACCGCTTCATCCTGCTCCCGCGTCGTCCTCCTCGTCTCTTGCTTGCTCCCATCATCCACCCGCACCACTCCTCGCTGCCTCCCCCGCCCGTCTTCATCTCCTCTCCCTTCCTCCACGTATTATTACAAACAAGCTGACGGCGCGTACGGGGGTGCAGTACAACCCCATCGGAGTCCACGGCTATCGCGCCTTCCAGAACCGCCCCAGCTGACGCCGCTCACGTAACCTAAACAACCCATCCGACCGCTCCTCACACGACAAGCTTCGCTTTTCGTCCCTCAAATTACCCCTCGTTTCGCTCGCCCTCGCCTTCCGCGCCTATCCACCCGCGAAAGCAAGATATAATGGCCGAGCCGCAGGCAGAGATAGACTTGGATTCCGTAATCGATCGGTTGCTGGAAGGTGCGTTGTTTTGCTGGTTCGCTGGAGCTTGTTTGGACGGGCAAACGACGCGAAGGAGGTGGAAATGAGGGCTACGACGGATGGAGAGAATCATGGGGCCGTCTAGAGAGAGGGAAGAGGTGTTTATGGGGTCGTCTGGCGCCGATCACGCAGTTTTTGCCCGGTATCGCGTGACGGTCGGACAGCTCAACTGACGGCGCGTTTCGCCCTCTGTAGTGCGAGGAAACCGACCCGGCAAGCCTGTACAACTACAGGAGTACGAGATCAAGTACTTGTGCACAAAAGCACGGGAGATTTTCATCGCCCAGCCTATACTGCTCGAGTTGGAGGCTCCTATCAAGATCTGTGGTACGTCGACACGCCGCGTGTCGTCACGTTGGTCATCCGCTTACTTCCACTTCCTTCTCTCCAGGCGATATACATGGACAGTACTACGACCTCCTTCGGCTTTTCGAATACGGTGGCTTCCCTCCCGAGGCTAACTACCTTTTCCTGGGCGACTACGTGGACCGAGGGAAGCAGTCCCTCGAAACGATCTGCCTTTTGCTCGCCTACAAGATCAAGTACCCGGAAAACTTCTTCATCCTGCGGGGCAACCATGAGTGTGCTAGCATCAACCGCATCTACGGGTTCTATGACGAATGTGCGTCAATTTTAGGCTGTTTGCCACGTCATTGTAGGCATTTATCTGACCCGGTTCTATTAGGTAAGCGGAGGTACAACATCAAGCTATGGAAGACGTTCACCGACTGCTTCAACTGCCTCCCCATCGCCGCGATCATCGATGAGAAGATCTTCACCATGCACGGTGGATTGAGCCCCGACTTGCAGAGCATGGAGCAGATTAGGCGGGTGATGAGGCCAACCGATGTGCCTGATACAGGTGCGTGGCACACGACTATTACACGCATGTAATTTCCTTATTTGTCTTCCCAGGTCTTCTTTGCGACCTGCTGTGGTCGGATCCCGATAAGGATATCACCGGTTGGAGCGAGAACGACCGTGGCGTGTCGTTCACATTCGGACCCGACGTCGTGTCGCGGTTCCTCCAGAAGCACGACATGGACCTCATCTGTCGTGCCCATCAGGTCGTGGAGGATGGGTACGAGTTCTTCGCCAAGCGGCAGCTCGTCACTCTCTTCTCCGCGCCGAACTATTGCGGAGAGTTCGACAATGCCGGTGCGATGATGAGCGTGGACGAGACCCTGCTGTGCTCTTTCCAGGTGAGAAGCTCTCCGTCAATATGAGATACGCTTGGACTAACGTGCACCCATAAGATTTTGAAGCCAGCAGAGAAGAAATCTAAGTACCCTGGTGGTTACGGTGGCATGAATATGGGAGGAAACCGGCCTGTAACGCCTCCCCGGAACAAGAAGGTGGGTGCAGGGCGGGAGACTGGCTGAATTCTATGCTAACACATTCATCAGGGCAAGGCCTAAGCGGCGTATATGGCCGAGGCAGGCGTCCGATAGCATCGAACGAGTCGAGTGGGCGGGTGCGCCAAGGAGCTGGTTCAAGGCGGGTGTGCTGGGAGTTTCGGGTCTCGCTGCTGTATTTCCACCTACGCTGATGACAGGGCTCTGTGGTTGTACGTTTCCGCGTTCTATTCCTTCATACCTCTTCCCACATCTTTCGCACCCGCCCAATCCACGTGGTCACCCACCCTCTCGCACTGGCAGCCACAGCAGCCTCCTACACTCCTTAGCTTCACTCGTTCCTTTCCCGTACCGTTCTCCCCCTGAACCTCCTCGTCTCTGTATGTCCACGCGCGTCTGGCTTACATCTCTCTCTGTGTTTCTCTGCCTGCTGGTTCCCCTTTCCGCTTCTCCCACAATCTTACACATCCGCGCCTCGTCCCGCTTGAACCATCCATTCATCCCAATCATGATCCCGATGCCTAGTCGTACGTAGCCTAAATGTGAAATAGGGCCTCTTATTAGACCCTAGTCCCCTGACCCGCCTCATCAGCCGATAACGTTCGGCAGATTCCCTTGTGCGCCGATCGGGCAAAACTCGTCAAGATCGATTGCTAAGATAAAATACACGTGCAGGATCGAAAATCGTGAAGACAACTTGTGAAATAATCTATTGCGTATGATTCAATCGTAATCACCTGCAACAATTTGCCCGTCAGACTCAAGATTGCGATAGGCAAAGGACGTTACGCACCACCACCACCACCACCACGATCGCCGTCATCATTTCCATCGTCATCATCATCCGCCTCACCGTTATCGAAGTAGTTGGCCTCATAATCATCATCGCCCTCTAAGTCCTCCACATCATAGTCTTCCTGTTGCTCCTCCTCGTCTTTCTCCATGTCGTCGTCATTCCCTTCCTACACTGAAGTGAGCACATCGCGAACAAAAGAGTGCGGACGAGCTCACTGCGTCGCCATCCTTGTCATCAATAGCGAGCGCATCGATATCGAGCTTCTTCTTTCGCTTCTGTTTCTTGGGCTCGACGACTGCGCAGGTGCCTTAGCAATGGACACGAAGAATTAAGCAATTTCAAGACGCACCTTTCTGCTTCTTGGTCGGGTTGAAGTACCCATCCCACAGACTGGCGGGGAAGAACTCCGGATTGAAGTCCTCGGCCTTAAGCGCCTTTGTCTCCTTCGTCTCCTTCTGCTTCTGACCGTCATACCAATGTTCCACATCTGGCCTTTGGTCAGCCTTGCCTGGCCTTGCCCAGCGGGAGACGCCAAAGCGCACCATTCGTCCTCTTCGTCTCCTCCTCCACGATCCAGTACTTGGATTCCTTCAGCCGGTTGATGAGCTCCACCTGGTGCACAACTGCCCTCGACTCCTTCTCGTCCAGCGCCGTCATATTGGGGACGTCCATCGGCTGTGTTGCGCGTCAGCCCGGGTTAGCGCATCGCGTGGCTTCGCACTCACCGGGTACTGAGCAGAGGGCGCAGCCATGGACGCTTGGATATCCTTGAAGTCCAGGCCTGGGGGGAGCGATGGACCACCAAACGTCCCCCGGCCTCGTCCGCGCCCGAATCCCCCGCCTCGCCCTCCTCGTCCACCGCCGCCGCGTCCGCCCGCCATCGCCATCCTTAGCCCCTAGCGCTCAAGCCTCCTTGACGAGGCGGAAGGACGATCAAGCAAGATCAGGGTTGTTACGCGAGGCGTAGAAGAGCCTGCACAGTGTCCAGGTAAAGCGGGAATGCAGCTGATCAGAGGGTATACAGTATAGCAGCGCGCTCCGGGCTGAGCAGCCAGATGAAGGTGGCGGAAATTATGCCTGGACAACCCAAGTCAGGGTCGCGCCGAACCTTCTGCCAAGCACCGCACCGGAGCCGACCTCTTCTCCGAATTCTCCAGCTTCGGCCACTTTGTCTTCGGAAGCGGGCGTCCTTCCTCGAAGACCAGCTACCCGCGGTTAGGCTATCATCGGCGGTCTAGATTGTTCCTGCTCCAAGCACTATATTTGGATATACGAGAAGATGCGTGTAACCACCGAAAGAATTCTGGAGATACCGACTTCACTCCACCTCTGCTTGTGGCACATGAGAATCCCGGCCGAACACCGATTGTAACATGAGACGAGAAGATGCCGACTGGACTGAGATGCGGCCCACGCGCCTGTTCCTTAGCGAGGTCTCGTGCCTCTCCACGTGCAGAACAGCCGGAACGGACGTTCAGCTTTCGGGAATATCGCTTAACCACGAAGTGAAGGCCGACCAAGGTCCGGCTGAACACACAGGGTGATGACCACCCCTGAAGAGGGAAGCAGACGATCAACACTCGGAAATTCGCAGACTGTCAGGAGAAATCCGCCGCTGTTATAGCGAAAGCGGGATTGCACCAGGACGGCTCGGGTCTCACAACTGAGATTTATAGGTCTGATTATCTATGTGGTTGAGGAAAATCCCGGACATCCTATAGGTAGAGGAGGGGGTAAGTTGGGAGGGAAGGAGTTCCGGAGGATTGGCGCCCATCAGGCTGGAATCCGAGAGCGCGCTGCAGGCGCGTTGTGGTCATGGAATGTGCCAGCGGGTTTCCGTTATCGAGTCAGGCGGGAGCAAAATAGGTGTGGCCAGACGATTGAAGTTTCATACTGGGAGGACTGGGTGGATTATGTGGTCAAGTTGTAAGGAATACAGGGGGAATAATAGTACAAGGTGTAAGGCAATGTGGCCAGGGCACAGAGAGACTTGGAAGCTGTGCGTGGTGTGAGGGCGAGGCGAGAAACGCGGTGCGGCGTTGAAGGGGAGACCCGAGGCCGTGTGCGATGGGAGACCCGGGGGGCTGCGAGGTCGGCGGAGGCACATTTGCTATCGCATCGCTGGTCGCTCATATGCCCGCTCATCATCGCCCTCCCCTCTTCATCCCGTCCACCACCTCCTTTGACGCCACTCGCAAACAACCGTTCAGCACACATCCTCGTGAGTCTCTCTGTTCCCATCACCACCACTCCATCGCCCCACGTTACCCAGCGAGTTCGGGATAATATCCGTCGCTAGCAAGCATGCTTGCCGCCCCTTTATTCGCGCACTTTCCACGTTAGTCATGCGCCGTCACGGTCGCTTACACCTCTTGAACGCTATATAAACCCCTGACTCGCAAACTCTCACTGTTCTCATCTACTGATCGCTGCTGAACCCACAGCACTCCATATCCCGTCCTTACAATGGCTCTCAAGCGCATTAACAAGGTGAGCACACTTGTCCCCGGCGGAGGCGCGTGTATCGCGCGACATACACGAGGCATCCAGCCGGCCCGGTCGTGATCGCATATACTGACGACTTCCCAGGAACTGATCGATCTCGGCCGTGACCCGCCGTCCTCGTGCAGTGCCGGTCCGACGGGCGACAACATGTTCCAGTGGCAGGCGACGATCATGGGTCCAGTACGTAGCATCCTGAGAATCTGAGGGTCCGTGTATGCTCACATCACATCAGAGTGACTCTCCTTATGCTGGAGGCGTGTTCTTCCTTTCCATCTCCTTCCCCACCGACTACCCCTTCAAGCCTCCCAAAGTCTCCTTCACGACCAAGATCTACCACCCCAACATCAACTCGAACGGCTCGATCTGCCTGGATATCCTAAGGGACCAGTGGTCGCCAGCTCTTACCATCTCGAAGGGTACGTATCTTTGTGTTTCACCGTCCCGATCTGCCCGATCTGACCTGGCCTTAAGTGCTGTTGTCCATCTGCTCAATGCTGACCGACCCTAACCCGGACGACCCGCTTGTGCCGGACATTGCGCACCTGTACAAGACGGACCGTCAGCGCTACGAGGCGACGGCCAGAGAGTGGACGCGGAAGTATGCTATGTGATCGAACGGCACCGTCGACGGCTCGTTACAGGAAAGCGGGGTGTGCGGCCGGGCAGCCGAGCTTTTGCCCTCGGGTCTGGTCGGTCATGTATATCACATCATGCCATGTCTTCCCCGCCTTCACTCTCCCTTACGCCTTCCATTGTGCAATGATTGATGTTTACAAATGAGTCTGTGTCTCGTGCAATCCCAAGATGTTGTTGTCCTTTGAAATGGACTTGATTGTTTACCTAAAGACAGGTCCCGCTTGCCTAAGTACGAAGACAACCTGTTGTTGCCGCTCAACTGTTCGTCTCATCACCGGACTGTATGCTGACGGTGTCCACGTTCATGCTGAGATGCATGGTTTGGTGTCCATGACTACCAGCGGCGTCAATCGCATTGTTGCGTCTTGGTACAGCTCCCTGTGCGGACGCTGCCATACACACTTGTGCTACTGCAGGGCACGTTAATACTTCTGGAAGTCAGTCAGTCAGAAGGCCAGCGGGGATGGTTGAAAGCACTAGCCAGAAATGCACTGAGGAGATGTCTTGGACCTTGGAAGTCGAGGAGCGATCCGCTTGCCTTCGAACTTCTTCTCACACAAAGGCCTTGTCGTACACATCCTTCCCCACCAACTTGCCAACCTCCGCCAGCGCAGTCCTCAACCACACGCGCACCGTTTCGGTCTCCTTCCCCGCGCAGCGCAGGATGCCCGCTTTGCCCTTCTCGAGCGGGCTGAGTGACCAGATGAACGGCTCGGGCGCACCGAGCTGCATCTGCTGGATGGTGTCGTACTCCACTCTGAGGCTCTTCAGCACCGGCTGGACGGCGGGGCCAAACAGGAACACGGTCGCGTAGCACCCGTACGGCGCCAAGCGGCTCTTGACCCTCCCCGGCACAAGGTTTTCAAGCAGCATCACGTCCCTCGCGACGCGCTTGCCGTCGATTTGCACTTCGTTCACGCTCCTGTACCGATCAAGCTCCCACACTTCACCCCGGGACATACGGCCGGAGGTGAACCAGTCCAGTATGATGGCCGACCCGTCGGGGGCGAGGTCGAATGTCTGGATTTGGGAGTAGGAGGAGCGCGCGAAGCAGGTGACGGGGTCGGGTAGCAAGAGGAGCAGCGATTCGGAACGGACAGTGGCACTCAGTCGCTGCCGGGTGATCGCACCGTCCGAGCCTGGGTCGGAGATCGTCTTGCCTCGGGCTCGGAAGACTTTGGTGAAGCCCTGTGTATGGTTAGATAAGATCATGCTATATGATAGGGATATCGGACGCACTTGAGTGAGCATGAGCAACGAGCACCGCTCGCCCACGTCGACCTCCAGATCTATCCGGTCCCCCGAGACCAGTCCCCCTCCATACGAGAGAACATAGACCGTAGCGACTGGCCCATCAACCACAGTGCGGGGCGAGAGCAGCTTGAGCGGGTACTGATACGAGAGCTCGCTGAAGGACGCGGTGTTGCCAGACGCGTTCAGGACGGCTTTGCCCCTGCCGTGGAAGATGTGCCGGAGAGGCACTTGAGGTACAGGGGTTATGACATTGTCCATTCGATGGCTGTTCTGGGAACAGCAGGCGAGGGTGGGTATATGCGCCTGAAAGTGGGAGAAATGTGGCAGCCGAAGGTCGTGCACCGACTGAAGGTGCGTAAGACGCCACCAACACTGCACACGTCTTTGTTTCGTTCCGTGTTGAACTACATGACCACTTCGGCCCAGGCGTCCTTTTCGGTCGACCTGCCGCACCCTGCAGACTCACTATCGGTGCTACACGGACAATCATGGGAGCCCCTTGCTCTCGCGTGCGGGACGTACCGTCTGATCGAAGGAAACCCACAAAGACGCATCGGGACCGTCTTGTTGTACCAGTTCGACGAGGATGGATTGTGCGCTTCTTCGGCACATAACGATGTAGACGCCTCAGACCTGATACTAAGGAGACAGAAAACAGCTGTCGACGCTTGACACGGCCGGGATCTTGGATCTGCATTGGTAAGTCATCACCCTGTTCGAGTGACGCTGCATCCAACCTCCTCCCACAGGGCCACGAACGCCGATAACAGCCCGTTCTTGCTTACCGCCGACGCAGAAGGCAACCTCAACCTGCACGACCTCACTCCCCCAGATGTACGTACCCCTTGCACGCTGTATGCTCTGCGCTGAGCAGGATACACTAGTTCCACCTCGGCCCGCCCTCCTCCGTGGTCAATTGCTCCCCGACCGCTCTCGCGCTGTCCCTCTCCCTCCAAGGATCCTACAAGGGGACGACACCTTCGCTCGGCCCCACGCTCGTTTCCCTATCAAACGGGGAAATCTCCCATGTCATCGTCAAGGACGGCAAGCTGGAGCTGGCCCAGCAGTGGAAAGCGCACGAGCACGAGGTGTGGTACGTCACCTGGGGGCACGAGCCGAGCGTGCTGTACTCCGGTCAGTGGGCGGCTCACATCCTGCTCCTACTCATGGGGCGGTTGTTGACGAGGAAATTAGGTAGCGACGACCTCACGCTGAAAGGCTGGGACCTGCGCATCGGCACGGACAGCCCGACGTTCGTCACCCGCCGGTATGTCGCTTCCCCCACCCATCCTGGCCGTGCCCCCGGCTGATCGCTGATCGCGCATCGCGCATCGTGCGGCGACACAGATTTGACGGCGGGATCGTTTCGATCGTCCCTTCGCCGTGGGACGAGCACCAGATTGCCGTCGGGACGTGCGTTCTATCCTCTCCTTCCATTCTACTTCCGAGATTCTGAGATTCCGAGCTGACGGTTGGTTGTTGCGTAGGTATGACTCCCTCGTGCGGATATACGACACGCGCTCGCCTGCCCGCCCACTCGCATCCCACCCCGTAGCCGGGGGTGCCTGGCGCCTCTCATACCACCCCTCCCCCACGCGGCGCGACCACCTACTCGTCGCAGCGATGCACGGCGGAGCAGAGGTCCTCGACCTGTCCCTGCCCGCCGGCGAGGAGGTGCAAGCGCGGTTCGAGGGCCATCAGAGCATGTGCTATGGCGCGCAGTGGATTACTGCCGACCGCGGGGTCGGGCAGGACCGGGTGGCCAGCTGCTCGTTTTATGATCAAAAGCTGTGTCTCTGGAGGGGCTAGGCCGCCGGGGGGATGTCCCCTCTCACCTCGCGTGTTGTGAACCGACTGAGGCGTTGTGCCACGGCGGGAGGCGGCGGCGCAACATCACATGCTGGAGCTTATCGCCCGTGTTGGTGGAGATCCTCGGTCGCCCGTCTGGGAAAGGATCGGACCGAGATCTCAGATCTGACGGCGACGTCAGCGGGCACCGCCGCGCGCCCGGCCATCCGAGCGCATCTCTGCCCTCTTTAAAGCATACTGTACCACTACATAGTGTAGGTGGTCCTCCATCTGTCGTAGCGCAATATCGCATATAACACGTAATACATACACATGAGGAACGCGTTCCCGGCTCTAGCAGTACTACTATTGAATGTCTGCACAGTAAACCCTGCCGGGCGCGTACCGCGCAAAAAGCCAAAAATAGCTTATCGTGCGGGTGCGGGCGTGTGTGGGGTATGAGGTAACGTTTGGGACAAAACCCTGTTCACTGAGCTGGGCATGCGAAAGGCACGCCTGTTCAGTCTTCTGGCAGCGTCCTCATTCAGCTATCAGTCGCGGCGCACGGGTCCTTCAGCCTCCGGGATCTCACAGTCGTTCCTCACGAGCCCGGCTACACTCAATCATCCCGTCCTTGGCATTCCTCCATCTCAAGCTTATTTATACACAGTTTGCACTTCTCAGTTCCCCCATTTTCGTCTATCTTTTTTTCCATATTCTGTTCTCTGACTGATTGCTCATATCCGCCCGTGCCCCTTAAACAAGTCACATATCGCTTTATTATGAGAATATATCCTCGTCACCTTCGCGATGTCCGGGATCCCAGAAGAAGCTAAAGGACGCGGCCACGGGCCCATCTGGGCTGAGTCAGGTGGCGCTCCGCCCACACGCAAGCCGCCTAGTCTTCTATTATTGAACGGCCACTCACCCCTTGATTCGCCTGGAGCTATGTCTCACCCGCTGACAGATGGAAGCTGTCTCCGCCTTCTCTACGACGATGTGCTCGATCAGCCGGTAGTCCAACTACTATGTCTGCTCAGAGCTCGAGATGTAGCAGGGCGTCTCATATACCCTTCGGATGACTTGTGAGTCCTGTCTGCGCTCTGTCGTGACCGCCCTACTGATTTCCTTCGGTAGGTGCTTCCTCAGTGACGGCACTCACTACGTACGCGCTAAACTCAGTCGAGGAGCTCAATTTTTGAGTCGTGGGAGGCGACCACAAGATGGAGTGAAAGTGAAGCTCTCCTCCGTATCGAGGAGAATCTCGCAAGCAACTGGCAACATGTACGCATATATGCTGCTACCCCTTCCTAACTGCGCTTAACCTTGGTCCAGCATTCTTACTGTGCAAGAGCTCGAAATTACTGGTCCACCTGGGCCTATTATCGGCAATCCTCAACCCTTGAGAGACGAAGATGGTTTCCCACCCGAGGACCTTCCGGCGTATCGTCCGCAAGTTAGCGTCCCCCGCTATATTGGACTGTTTCCCCGCTTCGATTACAAAGCGATTGCCCAGCTCTCTCCAGCTTTGGAACAGTACGTAAGGATCTGTCCCTTGGGCTTGCATGCTGACACTACATAGTGTTTGCATCATTGTCCGTGTCACCAAGATTAGCGCAAGGGGCCGGTGGTTCAACAGAACGTTACGAGCGAAAAAGGATACCGTACAATTGGCCTTACACGATACGACTGTGCGTTCATGTTCTCTGTCTTTCCTTCTCCTCCTGACTATCCCGTAGGCAGAGATCATCGCCATGGCCTGCGACGAGGCTGTGGATATAGCGGAGAACCTCACATTGAACGGTGTACGCATTCCTCCTATCTTACTCCCTTGTGAAACATACCGACCGTTCACCCAATACAGATCTATCTCCTTTGGGGCGCAACTGTGATCGATGGGACAGCGCATTCCAACCCTGGAGATGGAAACTCTCTACGTTTGCTTTGTGATAGCAAGACCAACTTCAAGAAGGTACGGCTATCTTTACACCCTATTAACGCAGTTCTGACCAAAGATGCAGCTTATTGATGACCGCAAGATACCGCCAGTCTTCTTTTCTTTCAAGCCGATCGACGCGATTGAACACATGCAAAGGGGCCAACTTGTTGGTTAGTCGTTTCGTGTCCTGAGAGAGCCCATGGCTGAGTTGACGCGTCAGATGTATTGGGCATCGTGGGCGATCCCGGAGATAGGCCCATCCGAGATGCACACATATCGAGACACAATGAAGCCCGCGATAGGAACAATCATTCCATTGGAAAGAGATCGCGTCCAACGCCTGGCGGAATCTGGTTGGCTGACAAGTCCTGTGCCTGGATTCAAGTACGTGCATTCGATCACTATGGAGAACAGCTTCTAGCGCGGAAAGGGAAGGTTGTTGCCGTCAAAGCACTAGCAGTCGACTTCTTCTATGGACCGTGTCTCAGTACTAGATCGGGAGTAACTGTTCTTCATTTTGATGATACTGATCCTGTACAAAACGAGCTTCAAAGCTGGTGAGGTCTTGATTGACGGTTCTACACGGCTTCTCACTTCTCATTCCTAGGTATCAAGACTCTTCAGACGGACTTCACAATTGGGACATCATCACAACCCAGTCCAGGCTCTCCCGGGATCAGCGTGACGATTCAACGGGCTGGTAGACTGGTTAACGAGCGATGATGGATACTCGCGTCAATTTCGACGTCGCTACCCGGAGGGTGCAGAAACCTGTGATGCCGAGCATATTCTCGTTGCTCACCTCGACGGGCCATCGTCAAATCCCAGACCACGAGTTTCCATTCGGGGTGCGTCAATCCGTGACTTCGACCCCATTGTACCTTCTACTCTATCATTAGAGACTGTAAGATAGAAGCGAGCACAGTATCCGTTGAGTCAATTGCCATCCCTATGTACACTATGAGCAAAATATGACAGCATTGCTGGTTGGCCGTTTCGCTGTTTCCACTCGCGTACATCTCCTTCCAACACGATGGTGCGCCCCAAATAGGCTGGCTTGGCTTCCCGCATATATACGGACACCCAACGTGTATGGGCCGGTCAGCTAAACACTGCCGCTTCCGGTCGCAGCCCACGCGCCCAGTTCTCATTACATTCAGACCCAGTCCAGGCAGTAGCTGAAACATTCAGCTATTTAGCTCAGCTCAAAGTAACACGCCAGACTCCTACTGCGCCCCTCCTGCTCAACTCAAGCTGTCTTTGGCGTCGCGATGGAGCGCTCCAGCTCAGTTCACTTGAATGAGAATAGCCCCTCGAACTCCTCCGATTGTCTTACAGTCCGAGTGGTTTTTCGCCGATAGATCAATAGTTGAAACATCTAGCAATCCAGCTCATCTGAACTCTGAAGAGATGATGCCTCCTCAAGGCGCTCCTGCGCCCATCCTACAATACGCGTTCAGACATTGGCGAAGATCATCGGAATCGCCTGCCGCAGTGCCAGCACGTGTCCCGGATAGCTGAAACATTCAGCTATCCAGCTGAGGCCAACTCGACCTTGCGGTGGAGAATGCTCTCTGCGTTGTTCGTCGCCGCACCTTCAATAGCCGAAACATTCCGCTATTTATTTCAACCTGGTTGGCCAGTCCATCTCCAACTCCTGACCAGTCGCCCCGGGGAAGACGAGGGCAATAAAAATACCGTACTGGATTAAGGAAAGTCGCTTTCTGACCATCTCTACAGTATTACCTTCTTCACCTAGTCCTTTGCCTCTTCCGCGCCACTTCCTCCTCCTGGCTCAGTTCCAACTTCCGCGTCTTTGCAGCTTTTCTTGGACTTCAAGTTCGCTCTGCAATAGCAGCGAATTGTGCGTAGTCTTCTGTCTCTTCAGGGCAACTTCCTCCGGCTGGCTCGATGTCAACTTTCGCTTCTTACCAGCGTTCTCTTGGACTTGGCGTTCGCTCTGTGATAGCGGCGGATCGTGCTTGATCTTAAATGCCACTTTCAGGAACACATACACCTGCGCTCGCAGTGGTATGATCGATTTGTCAATGGGAAGAGCTGGCAAACAATGGATTGACGGTGGAACTAGAGTGAAATCAGTGGTCATTTCTCATTTATCCATCTCGTCACGTACTTGAGCGACACCATCCATTCCTTTCCAAACATTTGTGATTCCTGAGAAAGCAGACAGAGCATGGATGACCTCTGAATCGCCAGCAGAACATAAACCAGATATCCTGCGAGATCGTGCTCTCATGGGCTTGTTGGCATGTCTGGCATCGATAGATGCCATACATAAACTGCAGAGCCCCTGAGATGAGCTCGCTGGTGTTGAATATGTCAAACTTACTTCAGCTTCAACACCGTTACCGCATTCAGCCACCAAAAAGCCAACCTCCTGCAGGAGCTCCAATGTCAGCTCCGACAAACGAATTCGGCGTGGCTTGAATTCACGATAACCACGATTTGTATATTCCGGCCGGTATTGTTTCAGAATCTCATCGGTCTTGTAAGTTTTTAAACGCAGAAGAATCGAACAATCGAAGGGCCCCGTTGAGAAGAAGTTGTCCAGCTTGCGACGAGGATCGTCCAGAACAGGAGTAACAGTCGGTGTGGCCAGTGGGACAAGATAGTCGCAGTCGTGCTTGACGTCCGCGTCTATGACGATGGTCCGCACTGACAGAGAATGGCTTCCCTTCCGTGCCTTTTTCGATCCTTCCTTCTGTTTCGGTCCAAGATCCTCTATGCGGACCTGGGTCGCAGACTTGCTGGCGTCGATATCCGGTCTTGAAGCGGCTGACCATCCATCGCCCTCTACCGCCATTGCAGAGCCATCAGTCTCCAAGGCGAGGCTTGGTGGCGCCAGGCCGTCATCACCGACGTCATGCATCGTATAGTCATCCATCTGCGCAGGTTCTGGCTCGTCAATCGAAGGTCCGCCGGTGGGATTGCAGGTCGCAGTAGGGCCAAGTAATGGATTTCTAGCGTCTTCTCCTGACCTAGTTGACTCGAGCTGCTTCTGGGCGGCCTCGATCTCTCTCTTCATTTCCTCGAGTCGTGTGTTGTAAGCCATGTCCAGGCGCTGCACATGGGGTTGTAGTAGGGAAGGTGGCATTAAGAGGACATCCGGAAGGCCATCTGTGACTGCTGGACACAATTGCGCAAACATGTGCAAGCCATTCAGCACCTCCACGGCCTTGGCAAAGACCTCTGGTCTGCACCCCATCAAAGCCTCTATACGGAAGCTAGCGAAGAGCATTCCCTGCGACGAGTTTAGCTTTCGAGCTACTACTTCGTGAAACCCTTGGCTCACGATTGTTTGGGAGTATCGCCGCACTCCATCCTCATCTGCATACTTCTGAAAGCTCTCCATGAGCAAGTCAAGCTTTCCATCCCAGTATTTGGCGACGAAATGGATATCCCGGCGAGGTCGCAAGCCACGCACATCACTCAAACATCGATCTAGAACGCGTTTTGGCAAAAGCCGTACCGGTAGGAAGTCGGCAGGAATGGGGATACTGAGATTGGGGCTGTCGCATATGAGATCCATGAGCTGGTCGAGGAAAACGAGCAGTACTCCAATTAGCTTATCGCTTATTGGGACGCGGTGCAGATAACACTGCAAAAGGTAGCGACACTGGGTAATTTGAACGGTCAGATGTTTGACATCGGCCAATGTCTCAGTCACACGTACCCATACATCGCACCGCGAGTTTACGTACCACCACATCGCTCTGGGCTCGTCGTCTTTGAACCATTTTCCTTTCGGCATCACAGAATCTATCAGCTCCATCCCAAACGCCACGTACAAACACTCTTGGATGTAGAACGTCCTGTAAGCTGAATTCGCTTCCCACCACTTAGTCGGCTTGTGTCTTTCGCGTACGTTCAACGGTGCAATCGACCAGAGCCAGGGCGCCAATCCGAAGGCGTAGTGAGTGACCGTCCTGGGCATGTATTCTTGGAAAAGGATCCCACTTGCAAAGCGGGGCCCAAACCACCACAACAGATCCCTTGAGTACAAGGCGTGTTGAAGCAAAATTGCTTGTAGTCGACCAGTCCACTCGTTTATCATCATGGCCTGTGCCGACTCGTCGACGAGCGACTAGAGAGCACGATGAGTATTCGATCTATACATTCGAAGCACCACGCACCCATATACTGCCTGTGAGCGTTGTGAATGCTGTTGCATCGCTGGTCTTCGAAGCTTCCAGTCGCACAGGCGGGCCAATCATACGGAAAATCTCTTCCCACAGCTCTCCGTGTAGAATACGGAGGCGACTCTCCCATCCCACCCATGCCGTCTCCATGGTATTCTCATCGACATCCATCAACACTCCAAGTATACCGAGTGTCGGACCGATGTCTTCCGGTTTCGACGGAAAGTCAACGCGAAGCCGCTTGATGATCGAGTATTTTTCATTCCATTCCTCTGGAATGCGGATGTAGTGTAGGTCTAGTCCTTCCTCGCCGGTCGGCAGAGACTGCTGATTGCGGTCGTAGAGAGACTGGGCTATGCGCACGAAGCGCTCCACCCGCCAGAGAATTGTTTCTGGTAACGTCCCTGCGAGACCGACATAATACCACAACTGCACAATCGGGTTCTATTGGGCAACCGTTAGGTTGCTGGAATAATGGGTCTTTGAGAGAGACTTACTAGCACAGTCGCAAGAGCAGTCATCTCTTCTTTTCCTCTCTCTATATCCATCGCACGTACATCCTCCTGTTCTGCTTTGGTAGGTATACCCTTAACCGTATAAAGCAAATCCAGGAGGCGTTCTGCAATCTCGGGCATGCGTTCTGACCAGCTGATCTGCCACTCATTCCCCTCCCGCTCGCCAGCAGGCATCGTTCGTAGCTCAGACAACGCTTGCTCGGAAGGGATCATCGTATCAACAGGCGATAAGTAAAAATGATATAGAATGCAGCATAGACTGACGCTTGTGGACGTTGTCGGACAAGTAGGCGGCGCCGCTTTGGCTCAGTGAGGTAGTGGGTGGCGTAGTGGGTGGCGGAGTTAGTGGGTGGCGTAGTGGGTGGCGAACTAGTGGGTGGCGTCGAGCGTCGCATATGCTATCCCGTTCTATGACCATCATCACACCCGATCGCCAAATGCATTTCCTTCATGCTTGAACACTCCTATATGCACGTCTGTTTATCCTATCATAACGACGCTCTCACGCTAGACTCATTCGGTGGAATGATGCATTCACTTTAATGTCATCCACTCGGACGACAACCCGGAGTGTGTCGCCTCTTCGCGGTTGGCCCGGCGACGATCTCGATGTCCAAACATCCACTGAAGAGCAAGATGAGCGCCCAGTGCTTCCAACACACGGGTGGCCTGGCGAAGACGATTACGCTGATCCAATCTCTGTATGCCCAGAGGAGAAGCGGGAAGCTCTATTGCGCGATGCGCTAAGCCGCCGGAAGCCGACACATTACGCAAAACTGCGCGGCTTGAATCTCGACATTGTTCAGCAAAAGCGTGCTCGAGCTGTCTTCCTGAGCAATCGAGGTGCCTTAAGCTCATCCTTCCATGGCCGTAGTCAGGTACAGAAGTCGGCCAAGGTGGTGGAATCACTGACTTGCAGTCCCGACCGGACCGCCTCGCCGCACCAAGACAGTGGTTCTCTTCGGCCCTCCCCTACAGGCCAATCCAACAGCGCACAGACTGAGCCTCGGCCCAAGCCCGTAGAAAGCGGAAGGGAAACTTCTTTCTTGGTAGCCAGCTTGCTAGAGAGCGATTCGCTTGAGGCTCCCGTAGATGGACCGACGAGAGAACACGTACACGAAGATCAAGGTTAGTTTGGGTCCATATACAGTTTCTCGCCGTCCTCATCTTTGTGAATTACACCTAGAACTCCGGAACATCTCCGTACCAGGCTACCAGCGGCCATCCCGACCAGCCAAGGTGCTTGTGCGATCAACACCGAGTCCTCCGAGCAGCCGTATACAGCCCGTTTCAACCAAAGACGTCGCTTCAACACCTCCGATCCAGCATTCACCGTCTCCTTCGACGCGTCATCTTCCTGTACCGCATATGTCAAGCGAGATCAGTGCTGCAGAGGTTGGCCCAAGTCCTGCGTCACCGTCAACGCGCTCGCCACAGCGATTGATGGCCGATCCAGCACGCACGATCGGTTCATCCCCTCTGCTGTGTCTTCCACAATCTGCAC
>KV423927.1:0-46844 GCA_001632435.1 Calocera cornea HHB12733 | reverse complement strand
CAGCATTCGCCGTCTCCTTCGACGCGTCATCTTCCTGTACCGCACATGTCAAGCGAGATCAGTGCTGCAGAGGTTGGCCCAAGTCGTGCGTCACCATCAACGCGCTCGCCACAGCGATTGCTGGCCGATCCAGCACGCACGATCGGTTCATCCCCTCCGCTGTATCCTCCAGATGCTTCAAAACAAGATCCAAAGGTGATCGCCGATCGCGAGCCTGGGGAAACTCTTCCCGCGGTACCAACGCGTCAGATACGGCGATTGGCAATGGCAGCTACTGCCTCTACTGCCTATTTTCCGCAGGATGCGCTCATTCATGGAGCAGACAGACAATCGCTACTCAAACCTGCGACGATTGGTATTCCTTTGACGGCCGGCCCTCCGCGGAGCAATCGACAAACCATGCTGTCCGCACAGGAACACCGGGTCTCTCCCGTCAGCCACTCGCCATCCCCCTCTCAGCCTACCCTTCAGCAGGCGGCTGTTGACCGGACGGGCAAGCTCATCACAGAAGCGTCTTCGGATATCGGTACGGAGCAATCCGACGCCCTCCTCGCGTTTGCCTCTTTCGGGCGCCGGACTTCTAAGGCAAAGCTGTCAGACTCTGCTCGTCGATCCTCTTCATCTACCAGTGCTCCAAGTGGACGACAGGAGGATATGATACCATTGCCTGGGAAGCACCCAAGTCAACGTGCCTCTGGTGATCCCCCTGGTGGTGCCCCGGCGGCAACCCCTCACACTGCCAACTCTTTCAACAAGGATCGCGCCAGATCGGATCAGCAGCATGGTACTGTGGACGAATCTCCACTTTTACCGCCACTGCGAACAGATCCGCAGCTTCCCCTACCTTCGCCTAAGTCGTTAGACAGCCGGGAACGAGTAGAAGGAGTTTCCTCGAAACCACCTGATGCGGGGACATCAAGTGCAATCAAAGCGCCACTTGCAGTAAAGCGAACTCAACAAGCAGTCCCCAATCGTCCGCAGGATTCTCAGCTCAGAGTGAAGAGCCAGCTGTCTTCAGGACAAATGGAGATTATGCGCAGGGCAATGCAGGGCAGCAGTTTGTTCTTCACCGGTGCAGCAGGTCAGTTGAACTGTTGGAGGGTGATGCTTGTTTGCTCACGTCTTCCTCTTAGGCACGGGGAAGACATATGTGCTCAAGAAAATCATCACAGCAATGAAGCAACGGTACTCGAAGGAGCCCGATGCTGTAGCTGTCACTGCTCCGACCGGTTCAGCTGCCGCCAGACTTGGTGGAATCACTGTATATTCCTGGGCTGCGATAGGACTAGGCATAGATTCCGTCGATACGTTGGTAAACGCCATTACCACCAGAGACTATGCCTGGAGCCGTTGGCGGGCTGTCAAGGTGCTCATCATTGACGAAAGTAAGAGCGTCTATTCCATATTTGCGAAGCCACGCTCATCCTGCTGCAGTCTCAATGATGCGGGCAGAGCTCTTCGGAAAGCTCGACTACCTGGGCCGACGGTTGCGGAACAATGAACGTCCATTCGGTGGAATACAGGTATGACCCAACAGCCTGCTTAACACGTACACTCACTGATCATGCCCTTGTTATCCCAGCTGATAGTGTGTGGCGACTTTTTTCAACTTCCTCCCATCGTAGACCAGGGAGAAAAGCTGCACTTTGCCTTTGAGTCCGTTTCGTGGGCAGCAGCTCTACCAGAAGCCTGGAAACTGACACGCGTTTTCCGGCAAAAGGATGAAGGTTAAGCATCTCCTAAGTCGGATGCTCGTCTTGCTGACTGGCCCGTGTTGCAGAATTCATCGCCATGCTCAACGAGGCAAGGGTGGGTTCTATCAGCGCAGCGAATGCGGAGAAGTTCCGCGGATTGTCCCGACCGCTCCGCGGCGTCCACGGGATAGACCCAATCCAATTGTAGATGTTCGCTAATCCTTTCAAATCCCCGTCTAATGTTGCATCTAGATTTTGCACCCGCAAGGAAGTTAGAGTCGCCAATACTAAACGACTCTGGCAAAAGGAAAAGCATGTGTACACCTATATCTCACAGGATTTTGGTGATCCACGTTCACTGTCCGCAAGAGAGCGCAAAGGTGGTGCTTTTGGTCTTGCTAAACTGCAGCTTTGCCAAGGGGCACAGGTAATGTTGACCTCTAATCGGCATTTTCCTGATCCATATCTCGTGAACGGGACCTTGGGGACGGTGGCAGGTTTTCATACGAGGGCTGAATGGGAAGCGCGTCGAAGGAACCACTACGCGGCTATACGGCCAGACTTGAACCGCAAGACCGGAGACGTCGTTCCGTTTGGCGCAGATATGCTCCTTCCGGTTGTGAACTTCCGCACGTACGACGGTCTCAAGCAGGAACTTGTCGACTATGGAACTTGGGATGTTGAAAGTGGTGGTAACAGATGGGCCGCTTCAAGGAAACAAGTGTGTGCCACGGTATTCTGATTCACCGAAAGCTCACTTCGGGCAGATACCGTTACAGCTCGCATGGGCCTTGTCGATTCACAAGTCGCAGGGAGATACCTACGAACGGGTTATCGTAGACCTAACCAAGACGTTCGAAGCAGGTAAGCATAACCGACACTTATGAAACGGGAAGCGTCAGCGCTATTCCAATTGTAGGGCAAGCATACGTTGCACTATCCCGTGCCACCCGACCAGAAGGTCTTCAAGTTCTACACTTCGAGCCCAGTCGGGTGCGTAACTCGCACAGAAGGAATATTACTGTTGTGACCACAAGTTCAGGTGTACGCGAACAAGAAGATTCTTGAATTCGACTCCAAATTGAAGATCCTCCACTAAGTCATGAACACGAAGCGCAGGTGCGTGGCTATGACTTCTGATTTCACATGCGCATCTCTTCTGATGTCGATCTCCCGAACTGATTCAGTGGCTTACAAACTGTGTACCCAGGGCGGCGGTCCGCAGCGACAGCAGGTTGGTTGTGTCCCACACGTAGGGTGCGCACCGCGTCCAGCATGCTGCCGCGCGTCTGGGTCTGGCACGCCTTCCGCCCCAACCGGATACAGATGCGAAGTAGAGCTATAATTTTACACCACACCATACTTAGTTTTGAGCAATGCAATGAAGACATGCGGTGTTTCTAGTTCAAATGTAGCTTGCTAAGAGAACAACGAAATTATCTATACACATAGTCGCTGCACAGGGGATGTTTTGACCCCGTTACATACCGCTTCAAAGTCTGAGCCCGTTTGAATCCGCTCTTTCGGACGCGTACTGGCGGGAGACCAAGAGTACATCATTCGGAGTAGACAGTCTCCATAAGGTACCTTTAAGTTACCCGTTAATAACAAGCGGATGCGCTGCGCTGCCCTTTGATTTCTTTCCATCAAGCTCCAGAACCTACCCTGAGTTCCGTAAGAACTGAGTAGTACAATTGATTGTATCCCCAAATGGTATGTACTGGCCATATACCACATTTCCTCTCCCACCAACTTATGGGATAGGCGCAGTGTGGCTACTTCGGTGTTATCCATCAAATAAACTTTGGAAGGAATGCTAGTATATATGCATCTCGGTGTAAATGGTTGAAGCCTGGGAGCCTCATTCCACTCTGCCTACCAAGTGGCCCAAGGCAGTACTTGGTTTAGGTGAGTGACTCAGCTGACCTGAGTAATGTATTGAACATATGCATCCGCTAGTCTCCCAACTGTGCGCCCCTCCAGTTAGGGGCCGAACGTCGACGTACCTTCAACTCATACGACCTTCAACTATTATCAACTGCTATCGTGGTCCATCATCCTTCACAAGCATATATTCATCACGTCTACAAGGATAGGAGCACCAATGTGGGACGGAGACGCCGCGACCCCTCGCGTCACTTGGGAGACTCCGACCCCACGAGACCAGCACTCCCCGCCCCGAAAGTTCCAGCGATCAGATTGCGATCCGGACGTCGTCGACGACAAGGGAGGATCTTCACCGCTCGGCCCAGAGTCTACCTGCGGAACGCAATCATCGAGTAAGACAGGGGCCTCCGAGACGGCGGTGGATGACGAAGTCCGTGGATTGGAGATGGCTGGGGTAGAAGGCACGAATTCCGATGCAAACAAGTTCTTCCAAGACAGCCCACAGCCAAGGGGGCTCCGGCCGAGTTGTTATAGCTATCTTCATTTCGACATGCCGATCATCGACTCCTTAGCAATGGTCACTATGGTCGGCAAACTGCACTGTGTAGCTGTCACGTCCGACGCGACCGTTCAACTCTACACTATCAACCCTGAAACCCAGCTGTGGACCGTCATGACGTCCTTCGTGATTGAACCGAACGGGACTGTTCTTGAAGCATTCGCCCCTACCGTTAACCTTCAACAGGATGGAGCCACTGTCCTATTACCTCTGTCCCTCGTGAAACCTTCTTCCGTCGATGGACACTCTCTCACCGTGGTCGAGATGGTTCAAAGAGGCGCAACGGCCGAGTTCCGTAGTATATGCCCCTCAACAGAAGTGCCATTGGTGTCCGATGGCCGATGGACAGTATATCACCAAGTCGGTCACGCTCAATTGATCGCACGCCGGGATGCGGATGGCACTTGTATACATTTGCGCGGTTATGGAGAGGTGCGTGTCATTGCGTTCCCAGCCACATGATGAGACGCTGACGTGCGGATCTGACAGGCTCGCTTGGGCAGACTGGCTGCAACCATCATAAATGACTGCCTCTGGGTTGTCAACTGTGATTTCGCTTGTGTGGAAAGATTTTCGTTACTCGAGGAGTGGGCCCGAGAGCGACCAGACAGCGCAGAGTCCCTTCCAGTCGAGCCGATATGCCGTGCCGGCGTGGATGACGGTATCGTGAAGGCCCGCTTTGAGGTCACTGTCGACAATCGTCCTTTCCTAGTGATTCAATACCAAGACTGGATCACGCTTTACAAGATGCAAGAGTGTGCCGACCCCTCGCAAACTCCGTTGGTTCCAATATGGGTATTTGACTTATCGTTCCCGGACGAATTCGAGCCCCGCTACATATCGGACTTCACCCTCATGATCGATTCGGGACAAATGTTCTTTTTGGACCAGTCACTGAACCCCAATCGGACAGCGGTCCTAATGGCGACTCAGATTGACATGTCCTCTACCGGATCCACCCCCATCTATGCCTCCCGAAACGATGCGTGGGTGGCCGCGGAGGGCGGACCTGCCAACCTATTGAAGCATATGGACTATATGCGGTACGACCACACAAAGCAGACGCTACTCCTGGCCCGCAAACATTCCTGTCTGTGGATAACAATGCAACTCGAATCAGTTCCTGACCGAGAAGTCACGCAGCCAATCAAACTGAATATCAGCGGTGATTCTCATCGGTCGCTTACTATTGAGGCGATGCGCAACAATACCAATTGGGTGGGTTGGATCCTCTCAACATCTGACCATTCTGACTTAAAATGTGACAGAGAAGGGAACTGGCGATCAAAGCTCGCCGACAGCTAACGTCCACCCATCCCGACGAGCATGTTTTCCCAGTGGTAGAGAGCGTCAAACAGCTTGTCCCAGGCCTTATCACTGGAAAAGCCCTCGAACGATACTGGCCAGATTGGGTCGCTCAACCATGGGGCGATCCATGGGTGCTGTTATATGGTGCAGGTGTGGACGTATCTATGGAGCTTGTTGCCGTGTATATCACTGCATATATGAACTACGCCGTCATTCGAGCCGACTTTCCAGATGGTGCAAGGTATTTCCGACTCGACCGTTCTCAGGAGGCGGACCACATCCAAGGAAGCATGGCGCTCCGGTTCTGGAACCAGCACTCGTGGCAGGGCTGTCTGGACGAGTCTGCTCCAGGGAATACCGATGGTTCGAGTTGGGTATTGCATTTCGATGCTTTGTGCACCGAGGAAGCGGCACAGGTGGAGAGGAAGAAGATCGCGGACGAGCTCAACAGTGGGCCAGATGAATCGGCACCAAGCCCTGAAGTCTTGGACGCATGGCTACGTCTGGGTTTCATCTCCGTTGGAGATCTCAGCAACGGAGCAGGGGAGTAGGATCGGGAAGCGGATCGGGAAGGGAATCTGAAACCAGCGATATGATCCCTGTTCGTTTACAGTGCAGCATTCCTTTGATCATGTACATGCATGTACATTATGCCGTAAATATAAGCTGCTAACCGAGATCTTCTCGCTACGCTGCGCGTCCACCCCACCTCCCTACGTGTCCTGGCCGCTGAGGGCGACCGGAGGAGACATGGTGTACGTATGTGTTTGCACTAGTACCGGCCGCGCGATGACTCGGTCTGTGGCTGGCGGAAGGGGCGGACGACGGCGGTGCGAGTAGTGCTGCTCTCTGCTCCGCGGACCAAGGCTGGATATCGCTCAAGACCAAGTCGCCGGTCTTGTCCTCCCTCTTCCACGCTTTGAACGTAATGCCGAGGCTTTGCGCAGCAAACACGTCATTCACAAATGACAAAAGGAGCAGGCAACGATAGCAGAGCGAGATGAACTTGTACGGTAGACCGTCCGCATCGAAAAAGCGACTGGTAGAGAAAAGGTCCTCGAATTCTGCCTCGGTTACGGAGGCAGGAGGTAGGGAGGAGATGAAGTCGTCCAGTCCGAAGTTGTCGATGCAGGTCATCGTGATGTTGGTCTTGGCGAGCTTCTTGGCGCTGGAATCGGACTTGCATAGCTTTAACAGCCTACGGCGCATCGGTTAGAAGTGTTTCGATGCGTTGTACACGACACGTACCATATGAACAGTAGGATCTCGGCACACATACATATCTCCGTTCCACCAGGCGGCACGATCTGGTCGATGCAGTAATTTCGTGCGCAGGCTGCTTCCACACAACGTTGGTATTCGTCATACTTCTCATTACCAAGAACTTGCTTCAGATAGTCCTTGCGTCGGTCTTGTGAAAGGCGCTTGGCATTGCTGATTGAAGGAGGGAGTTCGGGCCGGGATGTGAGCGCAGTTTGCCCTCGTGGTATCGAGGATGTGGTCGGGTCGGCAGGCGCTGTCGTGGATGGAGAAGGGCCTGATTGCAAGGTGCTCGCGGTGGGCGGTATTGTGATGCCGGCCGCGACGAAGTCGAGCAGGTTTGTGGAAAAAATTGGTATGAATGAAACTCGGCCATAGCCGCACTGAGGGTATAGTAGTCGTTGCCATTTGAACGCCAGCGTTCCTATCATCCGGGCTTGCGGGTCGGTAGTCGGCGGATACGCGTTTGCAAGTATCACCTCTCGAAGGAGAGTGAGCGTAGGATGGGTTTGGATAGTATCCACTTACCAATGGCGGTCATCGCATCACAGATTGGCAGACGGTCAGATGTGACGGTTGACACCACAAGGTCGTTCGGTTCGGTGAAATACGGTTGCCCGTTCTTCCGCGTGCGGTACGCCCCGTGCGGGTACATCTTCATGTTTCTAGTGTTAACAAAACATCAGATCAGTAATAATACTTTGGACGGATGTCAAGTAGACTACCTGGAAAGTGGTTGGAGATGCGATTTCCAGAGCTCTTCCATATAAGGCTTCTGACTTGCGAGGCGCGTGGTGATGTTCTCGAGTGCTTCTTGAATGGACTAGCAACCACTCAGATATTAGTGCTCAATCAATCCGAAACAGTGCTCGCTTACTTTCACGTCTGATTTATAGAAGAGGGATTGGAGGGTATCCGTCGACGCCATGGTGTGCGTGGGTTGGAGGTGAGTTGATCGTCCGTCGACCGTCCGTGGCGCCGTCCGTGGTATGGCGGTGGCCCTCGTCCCTGACACTGGGATGGTCAGGGTCTTGAACGGCCAAAATTCTGCTTCCGCCCGATGACGTTCCACGGCCCGGCGTTCGTGAACGAAAGAGGAAAGTGCCTAGACTAAAAGGACAGTAGTACTTAGGCAAATGTCGGAGAGGATTAGGAGAGACAGGGATAACGGAAACTTACCAATAAGTCAGATTGACAGATATTCTCAAAGTACATTCCATGCCTCGGCACGGTAAAAGTCCTGGTGTTGCTGGGTTACTGAACTCCCGCCTTGTAGGTCACCGGTGGCGGATGAAGGGCAAGTTCCAGTGCCCACTTCGAGGTTAACCACCCATGCTTCTGACGAATCAGCCGACGTATAGGTGGCCAATGCAAACATGAATGAGGAAGCCATGTGTGGTCGCGTTGTGATGGGATTTGGTGGTAGGACAGCAGGGAGCCAAGGCACTGCACGAGTGGCGTCCGGTGGCACAGATCGCAGACGGCTAATTGGTTCGGGCGCTGCATGGGTGCATACGCCCACGTGGAGGCGAGGCGACCGACAAATTGCTATAGCATGAACTGATTACTGGTGGCAGGATGACATCTGCTTCAAGCCATCTCCGTTGTTGTCCGTCCGATACATCTCAAGTAAGCATCTGCACATCCCCTCTCAGTACGGTGCCAGAAACTGTGAGTTACTAGCCCACGCTGAGTTTTGGATGATCTGCTTATGGCTCTTGCTCAGAGGGGTGGTTCTAGTCCATCCGTCGCTCATTGTACCAAAACCAGCTTTCGTCCAGGGCGCTTGTTATAATAAGATTTCGACTTTCTAACTGTACTCCTGTGCTATCATGAGCGACTGGCGGGTACTTGAAGATCAACTGGCCAAGTTGGCATAAATAGCGTGATCTTTCGGCTGTCGATCGCGCGGCGACAGACAACGCGAAGGGCCATAGGCATTGTTATTGAGGTGCTAGCGCACAATGGAGCTGAGCTGAGCTGAATAGCTGAATGTTTCAGCTATTCATGACGCGTCCTCACCGTTGTAGGCAATTCCCATAAGCTGCCTGCCAGTTGAACATCCGACTTCCCTCGTTGACTTAAATAGCGGAATCTTTCCGCTATTCATCGTCACGGAGCGCACTACAGAGGGCACCTCAGTGCCAGTGGTACTATCGAGCTCAGCTCAGTGCAATAGCTCAATGTTTCAGCTGTTGATAACGTGTCCTGACACTGTGGCAGGTACTTCCCATGATCTTCAACAATGCTCCCATACTGCTGGCCTTCGCCTTCATCTTGTCTCTGGGGTGGGCGACCGAGCATGGCGGAGTGCGGCCTCACGGCATCCGGGGCCCACCAGCCCAGATGTACGATTCTTGGTTACTGTCGATGGTCCCAGCCTCACAAGCTAAATGGATGTAAACAGGTGGATTGATGACAACCGATTAGAATACAGTTGATGTTCATGACTTTGTACGTTCTCTGCTCCCTTGTGAGCGTAATTGACTGGGAGCCATGATCTGATGGAGGAATGTTACAGGTGAGGGAAGGGCTGAAGGTGTTACATGACAAAGACGTAGGATGGCTGCATACACGAACGATGCAACCTCATCTCCTCAATCGGTCGTAATGCACCCGATCGCTTGGGCCATGGATGGGAGAGTGCCATGCAGGGACCGGCCATGCGAGGCCCGCCAATTGACTGAGGGAAAACGGGTAAGCTCACGTGGGGCGGGTGGTTACTGCCTGACATACAAGCAGTCTTGGCCAATCCGCGCCATGGGATCTTGATCACATGCGGGACGTTCCTTTTTTCGACAACTGAGATGGTCGTAAAAGACTTGGTAGCGAAGCTCGTCGACTTCTGTACCGGACGTGCAGCTCGAGAGTTTGGCATCACGAAGACAATCCAAGGCCTTGAGATACTGGAACAGATGCGGTGTGAGCCAAGTTGAGAGAGGAGAGAAGGAATCGTACCAGGGAAGAAGCAAGGGCGAAGAGGGACTCAGGAATCGACTCAAAGTACTCTGGCCAATGGAGGACTACGGCGGATTCACCGTCAAACGCTAAAGACATAATGATCTGCTTCAGGATGAACATGTGCTGCTTGAAAGCAGCTTCAGTTATAGTCGTCTGTATGCAATATCGTCAGACAAGCGCTACAATGTAAACGATTGAGACCCGTACGTGTTGTGAGAACTCGTGATCGTACAAGACGCCGTAGACCTCGAGAACCTCTGCTGTAAGCGTGGCCGGGGCGGGCTGGTCTTCACATTTCATGTCGTCCGGCTCGGTATTTTTCAGCGCAGACTTCAGGAGCATGATAGCCTTCTGTTGTCCTTGCGCGAAAAGGCGCAAATACGAGGCACGGAGCTTTAGGTTGAGTGAGCTTGGGCTAACAGAATAGGGAGACCGCGTGCATACCGTATCCTGTATGTCGGTAAAGTAGCCACTTGATAGTTTTGTGGCTCCATACCCCTTCGCCTCTCGCATCGCTTCCGTCACATCGAGGCAAAGCTCCACACGTGCTGATACTTCGGTAAAGGGGTTGAAGGACAGTGCATGGAGCACTCCCCACGAGACGGCATATCTTCTCAGATATTGTTGCTGAACGTAGGCGAGTGGTTGAAGATTTAGCTGATCAGGGTAAGAAGTCGGTGAGAACGAGCACAAAGTGACGTGGATGACGCACCTGAGGGGAGAAGAATTCAGATACATACGAACCATTGGACAAGCCATCCGACGAGCCACGCGCAGCATGGTTACTGGAGGCTATAAGCATCGGGTGACGTGTGAATGGGGCCTTCACGACAACAATGTCTTCAGTCTTGAAGACGGGTACGGTATTGAGCGATTGGGGTGGGCCGGGTGAGGGACGACGGCCTCAAGTGGAAATACAGCAAGGATGCTGGTGCATATATAAATAGAGGATTGCCGCAGGTTCAGCAACGGATATAGAGAGCTTACTCGGTTCCTTCGTGGAGTGCAGCTGAAGGTTTAGATAAAGGAGAAACAGCGGATGAGTGGGCCGGTGACCAATGGTCAGCGTAATCAGTAGGCGGATGGCAGATCGGAGAGGGAGTGGGAGAGCTCGGAAGTGGCGCAGCTCACACCGGACGGATGCTATTGCACGTGGTCGTCTGCGCGCGATTGATCAGGTAAAGATGAGAATAGCGGAATCATTTGGCTATGGAACATTGAAGGGCAAGCAAGGCGCCCGGGAGACGACCGCTCCAGATACGAATTACGGCGCAACTCACTGAAGGTACCTTGCCTGGGTGCAGTAATTGAAATCAAATAGTTATACTTTATGTCCCATATCACTGACTCAACCAATAGGAACTAAGTTATGCGTGCATAAAGCGGGTACAGATGGCAAATGCACGTCTCCACCGTTCGGCTAGCGTGATGGGGTCGGTTGACGTCAAATAACCCTCCAAATTGTCGTTCAACACACGCAACTGATCGGCGCGAAGCGGGCAGGTTGATGGTACCGGGTCAACGACATTCAACCGAGGAGGCACCTCATCGTTATTAATATCACCGGCTGCAAGGTCTTCTTGAAAGCCGGTGTTGGAGAGATCGTCGTTGTGCGAGTGTACCGGCCTACGATCTTGCTCAACTCCGAAGCCCTGAGGATCTCGTCCGTATTCTTCGTCGTCTTGTGATTGCATATCAATTCCTCGAGCGCCAAGTTGGATGCAGCCAGCGAGGAACAGCACCGCCGGCCGCTGATTTCGACCGGGTAGGGCGAGGGTGTGTTCGTTCCATTCATTCTGAAATGCGACCGCATCGTTGTTCATATCGGAGAGGAAGAGATGCTGTAACAGCCAAATATGATGCTCATTGAGATGATTCAGACCATGATTTGTCTCGAGATTGTAGAAGAACCTCGACCACTTGCGACCGAATGAGTTCGTAACATCGACCCATAAACGCTCAATCCGCGTATTGTGTACTGATCGACCCCATATGTAAGAACCGCGATTACGTCCACGATGCTGAAGCATCCATTCTGCGACTCGTACATTTTCTCCTCCATGGTCGCCACGAACACGCGACGGAACGCCAAACAGATCGCGAGCGGTACGAAAGACATCGGCCACGGTGTCAGCTCGATTATTGTTGCTGACGCGTATGCTGAGAACGCAACGGGAAAACCCATCAATGAAGGCGTGGATGAACATCTTCCACCTGACACAGCCATGCTGGCCGTCGTGGTGCCATAACGAGTTGGGTCCGGCAACCTTATACGGTCGACGAGGGATTGCAGTTCGATCGAACGTCCGTGGCCGCAGGTCGATATGTCGTAAGGCGTCCCTCTGTTTCAGAAGCGGAACATAGAGTCCAAGGCTCTTGAGATGGCCATCGAAAAGCCGGAACCCATTCTCCGGGAATCTTGTACGCCAAAGTAATGCGACATGGTCCAATTCGTCGTCGTTAAGCGCAAGCGGTACGCGGCGTCGTCCAGCCCAGCGCACGGTCACATGCCCATCGGTGTGGCTGACCGAATCACGAAGAGGCAAACCCGCCGGGCGGAGACCTTCGTCTAGCAAGCGTCTGCGGATGGTTCGCGAGCACACACCAAGGGTACGGGCGGCACCCGCGTTTCCGCTCCATCGCGACAGTCTCTCCAGCGTGACACGATCGATGGAGAAACGTGGACGGCCGGTTCTAGAATTCGATATCTTCTTGACAACTTGCGGAATGCATCTGGGCATATTGTCAGAAGTGCGTCCCATTGCATCGTCCACTTGCTCGAGCATCTGTTGTACGTTGGCCTGAATGACGGATACATCGTGCGCAGATATGAGGTTGCATAACTAAAGAAAGGTAGTTAGACGAAACCGAACAAAATGTGAAGAGAAGGATAACTGCGTACCGGTTGAACGGCCTCCCAGAAGGCAACAATTTGAGAGCGTACTCGTTGTAGAGCTGTTTGATCGCCTGCATCAATGCGAATGGCGAGGACGACGATTTCCTCCAGCCGCTCGTACTGCTGCAAAGCAGCAACCGCACCCACTGCAGTATGGGCTGAGAGAGTCGGGGAACTTGCAGACGCCATGCATGAGTGAAGTATGCAAGATCAAGTCGTTGAACCACCTCCCATACTATGTACACCGACTTACAACGACTGGATCAACGTTTTGCGGCCACGGTGCGTCGCCGTGCCGATCAGTCAGGCATGAGCTTGTACGGAACGGCGCGGGCCAGAACCCTTGGCGCTTCAGAGCCCTCCTTCCGAACGACCATCACGACCATCATCAACCGCCATCATGTCACCACCCTCGACTGCGGATAGATTAGATATCTCTGATGCTGGAGGGTACTACAATCAGGTAACCAACCATTCGTCGGATCAGGTGCGTCTCAATGGGGAAAAATGTAACTATATGCGCTGACACATGGTCGTGTGATGGAAGGCGCCTCTTTCGGCGGCGGAAAACGGAGAAGGGCGCGATAAGACGGGAGAACAGTTGACGGGAACGGTGATGAAGGTGAGAAAGATCACTCGCAGATGGATAAGACGGCCCCGCTGATGTTCTCGCCGAACGACAGGCCAGAAAGGTGCTTCCCGCCCCATGGAGAAGTATCGACGATATATGCGCTAACAAGGGTACGACAGAAGTGGGCGGGCTGGACGCCTGCACAATGGATGCAGGTTATAGATCAATCAGCTGATGATGAACCCTTGACGGAAACGGTGGAGACGGTCAGAAAGATCAAACCGAGATGGTAAAGGCTGCTGCTCATGCCCTCGCCGCAGCCTCCAAACTCTTTCTCCCGCTTCGACCTTAGAGATGATGAAGATGTACAGCCTTCAGTGGAGGAGGAAGCGGCAAAGGAACTGGGCCGTTTTTCTGTATCAGACAAGATATACAACACGCCTGATGGGGAGAAGCCGGTCGCTGGCCCTTCTCGGACCTGGGGGAAGAACGCGACTCGTGGAGGCATTCGAAAGCGGAGCAAGGTACGAAGATCATCAAGGAAGCGCTTAAGTTTTTCGTGCTGACAAGACCGGCGTGATCCGCAGACCGGCAAACCCCGCACTATCCGGCTTGAGGTGGAAGGTTTGTCCCTGCTAATCTCTCCCATTGGTGAAGACGCGACGTCAACCGAAGTCGATTGGGCTCACCGCAAGTTTCGTGAGTTGGAGGCGAAAGTCGCACACCAGGAGGCAGAGATTGAAGCACTGAAGCAAAGGCTCGAAAGCGCGAAGAGGGTGTTGTAGGACATTACTGCCCGTTGATGTATGCAGCCCGACAAAATCGCATCGCCCGGCCTGGTCCATGTTTAGCAAAATAACGATGACACACTTCAGAGATGCTATGTAATAAATTCCCCCACTGTATCATGCAATGCATTCTATCTAGCTGATCGTCTCCATGTGCGTCAATCGATGGGACGATAACACTGAATGACGAAGGACTTCGTCTTTCAGCTGGAGGAGCCGTAGCTGAATGTGAAAGACAATAGCTGAATGTTGCCAGGATGATAGAAGATAATAATCGCAGCGTCATGATGCCATTCTTAACGAAGTAGATTCGGAGGAAGACGAGCGTCGTGAACGAGATGCATTAGTACGGAAACTATGTACACTTCGGGAATGAAGAGATAAGAGATGGAACGTGGCTACGGGACCCTGGCCCGGCCTGAAGAAACTCACCTCCCGCCCTGCCGACTGTATTCTGGAAAGAGCCGCGAGAGCGCCGTTTCTACCCGTGTGGGTCTCCAACTACATGCGCCGGTAATGATAAGGCTGCCGGGTGTGCCGTCGCAGATAACTGCGCGCTCGGCGTCCGTACGAGCGACACTGTATCCAATAACACCTATTATTTCCAGTTTTGCGCGTCCATCGACCGTGCTATTGTCGGGAGAGTTCCACAGCTGTCGCTGACTGATATACCACAGGCGATGATCGTTCCAAAACCTCATGAACCGGACAACCATGCCCCGATGGTTCGTATACGTCCGCCGATTGCCGATGCCGCCTCGTCGGTGCTGGGAAAACCAGCTCGCCAGGTGATCAGCAGTGATAAGGCCGTTCCAGCCTTGAGGGGAAGGGACAGTATAGGTATCGCCTTCCAGTGCCGAGGGCATTCCCAACGCAGCTGCAGCCTCCAGGAAGAGTAGGGTACGCTCGACGAACCATCCAATGCAAGTAACCGCCATGAAGAAGTTGCCTTCTTCAAGTCCGTCGAGAGCGCGATGGATACGCGGAAACCGCCTCTCCAGAAATTCGGTGATGAAAGAAAAATTGGGGCCCCGAATTAATTCTTGATTCCATTGACCATTCGCCCGGCGCCGCCGTCTGACCACATACGGTGCTCGGGGCATGGATGCCATCTCCAGGTCTTCTAAAGAATGTGAAAGAGACGACGAAGTAGCGGACATTTGAGCTACGACATTCGTTGCGCGCTGGACGGTAGATTCGGCCGGGCGAGAATGGCTTGGAGTTGGACTGGACGGAGAAGGTGTAGTGGCGGGAGTCGGAGGCCACGTACGCGGGAGGGTGATCTCCGTTTGATGGGTACGTGAAGTATTGACAAGATAAAGCACATAGACGATGTTCTGAAAGATGGTTCGAGGTACCGATCCTGGAAGCCGTTGAATGAAGTCCTGGGTGATAACATGGTCGCGTTGCATTGGATGCAAGACGACATTAGACAAGGGGAGATGATTGGCAACCTCGTTCATCAAGCCAATTCTTTGATGTCCCGGTTGAGAATGCCACGCGTCCGGGTTCCACCTGCGAGTAGACGGCACCTGAGTGGTCGCTATGTGGAAAAAGCGGAATCGACGGGCCAAGAACTGGCTCAACTGGTGTCGACCAACATCGGCTGAAGGCAAAAAGAATCGAGGTACGAGTACGGCCGCCGGCGCAAGATCCGGAAGATCGCTTTTCTGTATCCTTCCTCTGACATAGACGACCCCATCTTTGGAATTCGCCTCGAATAAAATCAGGAAAACGGTGCAATATTTCCCTATGATGCGATCAGCATGCTTGGAAGGCGGTGAGAAAGTATGGAACATGCCTCGAGTGGGGCGTTCTTGTGCCGGCTGCGCCTCCGCGGCCAAGACAGTCGACAGGGATAAGGGACGAGCCGTGTCAGCAGGAAGTGGTGGTTGAAGGGCGTTTTGTGATGTGTAACTCGTCCGGAGCGATGGCGACTCTCCACTACTGGCGAGGAGTTCGTTCACAGACGGGGCATATAGCAGGCTGTCACGCGGAGACGATGCTAAGGCGACTTGTTGTTCAGGTTCCGCTGAGATAGAGTTGGAGCCGCTTAGAAGGCTATTGGGATTGTCGGGACTCCGGGGAGGGCCGACGAGATTCGTGACCTCTGATCGAGCTGGGAGAGAGTCACTCGTGGTGCCAAATACTTGTCCGTCCTCCGTCCGAAGACGACGTTCGCGCTCCAGAGCAAGCGCGCGGAGAAGTCTACAAGCAGGGTAAGAAAACGGGTGGAAAACAGAATTATAATAGGGCATACTGGTTGGCAGTCGCATAACAGCCAAGAGATGGTTCGGGATCTCGTACATCGCGACTCTGGGCCGCGGGAGGATAGGTATATCCTTCTGCGTCCTCTTCATCCAAACCCTCTTCCTCCCACATATCATCTGATATCTCCGCTAAGGAGAGAAGATCATCCACTTCCTCTTGAACCAGTCCCATGGCGAGCGGCGAGTCGGTATCTTCATGCATTGAATGATTGATCGGTTGTGAATGCGAGGAGCCAGCGTGCGGCGGTGTGAGGATGCGGTGCTGTGGGTCGCCGTTGAAATGGAATGGGAGGTTATTTGAGATGGGATGAAGTGATACTGAAGACTCGTCCTCTGATGAGCCAGTGGCTCCATTTACATAGGGTTGGTCTGGATGAGTGCTCGCGGTGCGATGAATGGCCCGGTCGGCCAGATACTGGTGAGTCAAATCGGGAATGCCTCCTAGTCTGCTGGCGAGGCTCCTGGTGACGGGCCGTGTGGTCTCAGTCATCGTGGATGAGAACCGGAGATGTGTGATTAAAGGCAAAAGCGATATTTCGGTGTAGCAGGCTGTTTGTTGAGCACGGCTTGAGGAAAGGGGGACAGCGAGGCGCGGGCAGCGATCGACTCAGATGGGGGAGAGGGACAGAACGCGGCGTGAAAGCTTCCGCCGTCCGGCACGCGGCTGGGTCGTCACATCACACTGACTGCGCCAGTGGCCCGGCGAGTCGACCGTCGCCGTCCGTGTTGTCCGATCTCTTCGGTTCTGATACACACAAACACATGATGCATCGCTTATTTGCTATCGAGGAGCTAAAGGCGAGGATCTGCAACTGGCTGATAAGAATGGAATGTCCTCAGACTTTGTTGAATTTGAGGTTGTCCGGCTCGACGTTCAACGTTGCAGAGAAGGCTCTGTGGGCCACGTTAGACCTCAAGATGATGCTGCATATAGCTGATGAACTAAGTCTTCCGGTATCTCTGCTTGTCTGTAGTGATTTGGTGCGATCTGCAAAAGCCCTTTCTGATGATTTGACAGCAAGCGTCACGGTATCTTTCGTATATGGCAGCTGTTCACGACGCTGAGATTATCCTGAACGATCAAGATGACGAACTTGCCTTCGTGGACGCGATAACACGGCTGAACAGTCTGTCGACCCTGTCCCCTCACCCGTTTATGTTCAACAATATCGTCGCCATGAATATCACAACATCCTGGCCGTTGGGGTTGATTGGTTGCTTGCATCTGATCAACAGTCGGACAACTCTGGTGCGCCTGGAGATGAGTAACAGAGTCGACCGAGACAGCATACAGCGTCCAGCATGGGAGGGACCACTCGGCCACTTTGTGCTACGCGTGGAACAGGTGGCATCGACTGTGCACTTCGATGTTACCCTGCCTAGTGCCTACTTCGACTTCAAAACTGCAAAGGTTCTGGCACGCATGAAACGGTTGTGTAGACTGGCGATTCGTGACGATCTGTGCTCATCACCGCCTGCGTGGAACGTTCCGATTCTTGAACACAGACCAGTTACCTTTCGTGCAGTGAAGCAGCTCAAGATATGCGCGAGTCTCTCCATTACCGCAAACCTCCTTCGTCGAATGAAAGCCCGACCGAGCTGCGCGAGATTCTACAGTCTCATCGACAAGGATCCCGCTTCGACCGAAGCAGATGTTAAATGGATCATCCAGTGGCTCACTCATTATTCGCGCCATATTTCAGACCTTCGTTTTGCTCTCGAATGTGTTGGTGAGCACACGGTACCCACATTCGATACGATCTGGCTGTTGCCCCTACGATCCTGCATCCAAATGAAGTCGTTCTGGTTCGGCTGGCTTATAGACGGGCCAATCATTCTGGAGGGTGTTGTACTGCAGAGGATGGCAGCAGAATGGCCAGCCTTGGTTGATTTCAGCTACTGGTGGTCGTGTTCCTGCTCTCCGTTCAGGGAACAGGTGGAGAGTGAATCCACGTTGAATAATCGTGGCGCTGCCCTTGTAACCGGTGGTCTGCCCATATCCTGCATAGCCGAGATTGCGAAAAAGTGCCCAAATCTGAAAGGCTTTTCGATAACGGAGGTCGATCTCATGAAAGAATCTCTATATCCCGAACCGCTCGACATCGGGGATCGCCCTCTCCTCGTGACCACACAGAAGGTTCGCTTCAAGTCTCCAACGTTTGCTTTCAAGGTCATGCAATGGTGGAGCGGCCTTCGAGTTAAAACCATTCCACTTCTCGGTGGGGAAGATCTATGGGACGAAGTTGTGCGTGCAGCAAGAGGGAGAGGTGAGACTGGACAGTGAGTGCTGCTGAGGAGCGTCTGTGATTGGTAGGGGCTTAGCGATTGAACGCATATGGGTTATGGTTTTTATGGCTCCAAGCCATATCACGGTAGAGAGTTGGGCTCATCAACACAGACCGTTAGAAAGCTATGCACAGGACAGAGGAAGTTCTCATCAACAAGGTCAAAGCTAAGAAACACATCGCAAGCCGTGGTGTGTTGGCACAGGAAGTCGAACACTCCAACATAAGTTACACGGCTAGTCTGAAGCAACAGATGCTGACGCCTCTCTGGCCAACCAGGGCTCTATCTGATGTCTGTCGCAAGCATCGTGCCTGATATGCGAGCCGGATCTGGACCGTGACGGGGAGGATTGCGAAAGACTCGCGGAACTCGCCAGACTACTCGGGAGTTAAGCACTAGAGTGAACAATTTGAATATCAAACGCTTCATCTTCTGCCTGTACATCTGAGCTTTGAGAATGGGAAGGTGAATAATGCGTCCATATCCAGATAGTTATTGGGATCTGGCCTTCTTACAGACATTGCCAGGGACCGGAACAACAGTGAGACCTTCTACAATTGAGCTATTGACTGCAACAATTTAGCTATTCGGGACCGGAAGGCGGAAGTCACGTTGAACAAGTGCACCATTGGCCATAGAAGATATCGGTTGGAGATGAGAAGACAAATGAGAGGTCGCATGATTCAGCTATTGGCCATAACATTCAGCTATTGAGAACGTCAAGTAAAGTGACATATTGCACGACGAGCTAATTTGGCCAAAATGGCTATCTGTTACCACCGGGACGGTAAACGCGAGGTCGCATAATTCAGCTATTGGCCATAACGTTCAGCTATTGAAAACATCAAGTAGAGTGACACATTGTACGACCGAGCTATTTTGGCCAAAATGCGCTATCTATTACCCTCGGGAAGGTAAACGAGAGGTGGTATGATTCAGCTATTGGCCATAACATTCAGCTATTGAGAACATCAAGGAGAGTGATATATTGCACGACTGAGCTAATTTGGCCAAAATGGCTATCTGTTACCAACCGGACGGTAAGCGAGAGGTCGCATGATTCAGCTATTGGCCATAACGTTCAGCAAGAACGGCGCGGAGACTGAGACAATGCAGGATTGAGCCATTGGCAAAGATAGCTATGTATCAAAGACGGGAAGGTCAAGGACAGCTCGCACAATCGAGCTACCAATTGGCTGTCACATGAAGCTGTCCGGCAACAGGAAAATGAGTGAGGATGAAGCTATGCTGATCATGTCAGACAGCCAATTAGGAGGAAGGAGGGAGGAATCGAAGAGTGAGATGGGCGGCCGCAAGAAGGCACGGAAGGAATAGGCGAACTGACAAATGTGAGATTACGAGGAAGGACAGTAATAACCCGTCTGAAAATAGCTCAGAATGTGTTGAAATCAGTGGTGGAAGTGAGGATGCAAGCCATAACTACGCGGTCAAACTCTTCCCCGTCGTCGTCCGCAACGGCAAGTAGAGGTAGGCTTGTTCCATACTGTACTGTAAGGCGCGAAAAGCAGACCCTAGCGACGAAGGTTGTATGCTCCATTACCACGGGCTCTGCCAGGGGATTGAGATAACGGGCGCGATTCGGCCGTAGTTCGATCTAATATACGCGTGAGTGACGTGTGTGAAGATGGCATAGTAGGTGGGGGTCTAAACCAGAATGGATTCATCCCCCGGGGGTTGGGGAACGCCAAAGACGAGGGTATTGAAGAGAAGCCGGCGGATGTGGGGACGAGCCATTGCGGGCGATAAGCGATTGCTGTCTATATGATGGCAGGCGTAAACTTGCTGCAAAACCTCTGACGCTGGCGATTCGGTAATAGCCGGAAGGCCGGTCCGTGCCAGAAATCTTGATAGTGCCGCCTTGACCTGAGTCCAATCATGCCCCTGTTCGGAACCCTGAGACAGCCAGCGAATTCGGTGTTGAAGGTACTGAGTGGCATTTAGGGAGACATCGCGCCAGATAACGTAAATGAATGCGCGAAAGTCCGAAAATGCGTGCCGCACATAGAACTGAGGCATGGTAAGCAGAGGAATGTAACTGACTGGGAGACTCTTACGGTGCTTAAACGCTCTAGAAGAGACCAGCCTTCGGTGAAAGCAGCAAGCTGAGGGTTGGAGGAATCAGTGGCGCCATAGCCAAAGAGAAATAGGCCCCAAAGGCTGTGACGAAGGCGAGCATGTTCGGTTCGGTTGAGCTTGAAGTCAGACATATCATCTGCCAGATCTGGAGATAGAGCCTACAATGACATGAAACATGAGAGATGAGTAACGTTGTGATTGGGAGCCAACGACAAGGAGATCTTACTACGTCCAATGCCTCGAGATACGGTCGAAAGACATCCATTGAGTGCTTCGGACGGGCTTTACTAGCCTGTTGGCGGGACGAAGGATCGAGTACATGCTGACGGGATAGGCGATCCCATGACGCGAGGAGGTCGGCGGCCTTGGGGGCAAAGGTGCGAATGAAAGACAAATCTTGGCAATATCGGAGAGCTGCAATTTTGTCGGTAGAACCACAAACAAGAACAATGAAAGGAGAAATATTAAAAGGGGGAGTGGCGGCATGTAGAACCCACAGCGAACTGAGGATGCCGATGCCACGCCAGAACAGGTTATCAGAGGGATGGTGACCAACGGGAGGACTGAAGGCCAAGAACCCATCTGGAGTCTTGCTGTACGACGTCGGCTTGAATGTGAGATAGTTTTGGAGGGTAGACTGCAAGGCGACGCGAGAGGGGCCCTGACCGGACGTAAGAACGCGTCCAGAGAGCGAGGCGCTGATGGGTGGGGCCAAGCTGCATGAGGTGGTCAACAAAAGAAGATCGCTCGGTCGGTCATAGACATACATTTCAACGCGAAATTGCCCAGGAATCAAGCGGGAGGTGAACTCTCGAAGATCCTTCATACCATCCTGATTGGGCATTTCAGAAGCCGAGAATGCGCTGTTCAGAAGTAGCCAAAAATGGGTCGCTATCTCCATAGAGAGCGAATGGATCGCGACATCTGTATGCGTATCGGGGTAGCCAGGATAGTTATCAACAGTAAAGAGGCCGTTCGTGCCAACAGGAGGTGGGTCCAACTGCCGTCGAGCATGTTCCTGCCACTGACACCGCTGAGCAGCAAAAGATGCGGAATCAAAATCAAGAGGTTGCCATTCTGTGGAATGATGAGTTGTGATTTTAATAGCGCGCTTATAGAGTACGGACCTGCATCGTCGATATCATCTTCATCAGAACAGGGATCCATGGAGAATCCGCCAACCAAAATCTCATCGTTCTCAGAGTCGGTGAGAGAAAGGTCAATGACTTCACGACGATTTTGATCAGTAAGAAGCGGGGTTGGACTGTACCGATCGAGAGTACGGGAGGATGAGAGCGAATGTGGAGTAGCTGAGAATGATTCGCGGGGAGAGATGGAGGGGCTAGACCCTTGTCGAGTGGTTAAATGGCGGAAGCCGTGTGGAGGTGAGGACTGGAAGGTAGAAGGAGCATCTGGGAGGATGGCGTGATGGTCCTCGGGTGTACTCAGCACGAGAGGGGTGGGAGACGAAAGACGAGGTCGAGGTGTGAAACGTTCGGGAGGCGACCTCGATGACGACGATGACTGAGATTCATGTAAGCAAGTAGAAGCAGGCAAGACGCTGACGGGACAGTACGGTACTATGAGTACGCCGAAGTGGCACGTGAGGCATCGGGGGCGATGGTGCCGTGGGAGTAGTGGCCCGGCTGGAAACAGCGACAGAGAGGATGCAAGACGCCCCAAGGCAGGTGTCGGCGACATAGGGAACACCTGGTATATCATGGGAAACACCACTGAGGGCATGACATACGAAGCAAAGGTGCCGACCAGGTGGACGATTCAACGTCAAGGGGAGATAACCGGCGATGGGCCCATGTCGAGGAGCTGGAATATGAAATGATGAGTTGAGATAAGTAGATATGAAAATCCTGTAGGCGCTTACCGAGGAAAACGAGGTAGTCTCGGGCGTAATTGGAATCTGTGGGACCGTCTGGATTTCGCCACATTGCGTATTTTCGTTTCAGGAGAGGCTGAATAGACTGAGTAGGGTCGATGGCGAGGATCTCGTACTCGCCAGGATGATCGTCAACTCGGCGTCCTGGTTTTACAAGATCAAAGAGTCGTCCTTCGTAGAAGACTCCGGGTGTAGAATGCAGGATGGTGGGCTCAGCAGTCGGAGACACCGCAGGATCTCCATCGGCCGGGAGAGAAATGTGTAATCCATGAGACCGAAGTGCCAACTCGAGCGAGATGTGAAGGTGCGCAAATGTGGTTACATCGGGCTGAAGGCGGTGAACGAGATGGAGGGCGGTGAAACGGGTCAGCAGCACTCGAAGACGGTCGTTCTCTAGGCCCCCGTATGGTATGACACCGTCGGCGTCCGAACGAGGAAATATGCCGGGAACACCAGCAATCTAGCACCTGGTGAGTAGACTCAATGAAGTAGAGTGAGGAAGTACTGACGGGCGACGGGAGAACCACAAGAACGATTTGGCATCGACGGGCAGTCTGGCTACCAGAACGCGGCGGAGCTTCATGATGGAGTACGACAGGCTCTAGATTTTGGGTTGTGACATTTGAAGCGAGTCCATGAGGAGATCCGGTGGCACCGTGTGGTGGCGGTGGAATATCGTCGCTCTGAGCGACGCGGCGACCGCGGCCTCCCCGCCCGCCGCGCCCGTGAGCACGGCGACCCCGCGAAGACATCGCGCGCTGTCCAGACGGCGTCGTGGAGGCAGGCGGGTGTCGAGCGGAGGCCGTGAGACGATCGGCATTGGCATTAGTGCTGTCCTGACGATGAAGTCGGTCAATGAAGGAGGTAGGTGAAACCGGAAGTCCACGGAGCGAGCCAAGAAGGCGGACCGGACTGAAGACAGGTTGCACCGGAGACCGCCGAGTTGGGGTGGAGTCGGCCTGTGCCAGTGGACGTGGAGAACCTCCGATTACTTCGACACTTGCAGTCGGCTGAGTCTGCATAAAGAACTCCGTAAGGGTCGATGAAGTGGGAATAGGGCCGGGACTGACGGGAGGACGCGTCTCTCCCGTAAGAGGACTGTTTGTACCGGGTATGTGGAGACTGTGAACGATGTTGCAGAGCTGACCACTTTGAAGTTGATTCTCGCAGGGAGAGTGCGGCAGCCAGGCCGGAGAGGTCTATTAATTGGACCGTCAGCACAAGGATCAATGGAGGGAGAGCGATAACGACAGACGCTGTAGAAATATTTGCAACCAGAAAGAGGAGATTGATATCGCAGAGGGCCGGGATGGTAGTGTTCGTGGAATGCACACCCGCAGTAGCATAAGGTGTCGCGGGTAAAGATAACCGGTTCGGGATTCAACTACGAAAGAGTGAGCACAGCGCCGAATACATCGGTAGCGTTGTAGTGACATACCCGTGATATGAAGCGACGACAATAGGTACACGTAGAGCAGGACAATGGAGGAGGTGGAGTAATACCGGGCATCTTCTAATGTGAAGCGTGGTATGTTAACCGACAGGTTTGGAGGAATAAGAAGGCTAGCCGCTGGAATGTAAACACTGAACGGGCGATAAAGAAGAGAGAAAAGGCGCTGTTCCGGCGATGATATTTTGCTCTGGGGGTTTGGAGTGATGGGCGCGCGAACGAGACCCGCCTTGTACGGGGTTCTGAGAACGCCGATGGTGATCGGTAGATGGCCGTGGGCCAATGAGCGAGGCCAATGGATGCGGGCTGATAGGGGACAACCAATAGCAAGACCGTCAAAAGAAATGACACTGCTCGGGGAAAGTATAACGTGGGCGGGTCGCGTTAGAGACGGAGATGATGATGGTCGACTCCGTGCTTCGGTTATCTTTCAATGCCGGATAGGCTGGGCTGCATAGGATTTGATAAGCTAGGACCTCGGGCGCAGGCTAACAGAGAAGCAAAGGATAGATGGAGTATGGGGTAATTGGTAGCACGGAAGTCACCCATGGTGCGAGGATGGATGGACGGATGTTGACGGATTGACGGGGGAGAGGAAGGGAGAATGCTGGCCCGACCCCACTGCGGATGGACGGCTTAATGCGTTTTGAATGATGACTGGTTTGATGCTCGAGTGATGATCAAGGGCTCGATTATTGCGAATAGAAGGATATACGACTGAAGAGCAACAGATGACTGTGAATTGACTGCGGAATGACTGATCCAGCGGGAGTACGACTGCGGTGCGGGGAAGGTGACGGTTGAGCGGGGGCAGAGAAGGGCGGGGGCAAACGGAAGGGAAAAGAAGACGTTGAGAACTGTTTTGTCCCATAAATCGCGTCATAGTGGGGGGGAAGAGGCCCTGCAGGGTCTCGCGGTTGTGAAAGTTGTCAGTTGCGCAGCAGCAGTGTGCATGCCCATTTCACTCTCATTTTCATTTTTCGCTGGCTTTTTATTCATGGAGCGATGTGGAGAGGGAGGATTGGACTGGCCGAGGGGGGCGCGTTGGTAGAGGACTATGCGAGTCGCCGCTCTGGCACACCCTTGCACATCTCCCCATCGCCGCAAGCAGACGAGGACTGCATCAGGTAGTAGTGCTGCGGTGGGTGGCTCGGATCCTCCCGCTGGGAGATGGACGTGATTGAGAGCCGCATCGGGCGGCTGTGACGCCCGCCAAGCCCTCGCGCGGCCTGCCGAAGGTGCGGCGCGGCCGTGGATCTGGGGCTGGAGTTGTTGTGAGGAGGTGATCTGATCATGTGATTGGGAGATGGACAAGCGACAAGCGGCGAGATGTGAACACTGTGTTCAATGGAGGCGGCCGTTTGGGAATGTGCTTGGTGGGATGGCTGCTGCGGACGAGAGCGTTACTGAGCGGGGGTGTGGGTGGCTACGAGCGATGTGCAGGATGGATACCGTGCTGGAGAGTGTGTGTGACGAGTCGCCATGCACAAGTGAGACACGGGAGCATTCGCGCCGCGGCAAGGGGATGGTGGGACGGTCCTGACGCGTGCTTCATGTCGTGTGCCCCTGCTTCAGTTCATGCCCGCTTCACGGTGCGGTGCGTCATCGTGCCCTGCCTGTCCGGCGCTCTCTCGATCAGTGCGGGGACCATCGCGGGTTATCGCACGCTAGCGTTGGCTGCCGTTCGCCATTTGCCCCGGCCGGCCGGAGCGGCAGGAAGGCGGCTATCTCTTTGTGTGCCTCGATATGGCCATCGCGCCTTGTGCGGAGGCACGCGCTACAGGGGCTCGCCTGGGGCAACATGAATGCGCAGCACCGCCCACACCCTGGCTGGCCTGTACATACATACCCATGTCATCATCCGCCCATCTTGCATCCTCGCACAATCACTCTCCAGCCGCCCAAGCACCCCCCACACGTTTGGGACTCGCCCGGCCTGTGCGGATGCCGAGGAGACACCACCACCGCCTCCCTCGCCCGGACCACCCCAGCCTTCTCGCTCGGGGAATACACTGGCCGCTCTCACCCGCGTCTGACACCCACCAGATCTTGCAAGTGGACAACCACCACCCCATCCCCATCTGCCAAGCCTGGGCTAGACGACGAGAGTTCAAGCCAACATGACGGGCTCGACGCTGGCATCGAGCTCGTATGGACCGGCGCTGCAGAGGCAGCACACCCTCCGGCCACAACAACAACAACAACAACCGCAATCGCAAATACAAGCACAAGCGCGGAGACCGAAGCTCCTCATCCCCTCCGCGTCGTCCCCCCTCGCCGGAGGGAGCTATGCGGCGCGCAGCGAGCGAGAGAAGGGCAAGGCCCCGGAGCAGGAGCGAGAGCGAGAGCACGGCCCACAGACGGCCGACGAGCGCGAGCCATGGACGCTCTCCCTCGCCGCGCTCGAGCGCTTCCTCTCCGCGCGGGACGAGCACCGCGTGCTGTTCATCCTCGGTGGTGCGCCCTCTTCTTCCCTCCCCCAGTCTGCCCCAGACTAGTCCAAGCTGACCGCGCGCAGACCCGCCGGCAACAGCGCTCCACCCGCTGCTCTCCTCCCCTTCCCTCGCCGGCTCCCTCGTTCTCCTCGCCTCCCTCTCCCCCTCACCCCTCCCAGCACCCATGCTGCACCCCATCCCCCCCTCCCACCCTACGATACGCACGCTCAAGCCCGAATCTGGCTCCAGCTCTAAAGCCCCCCAGCCAGAGGCGGTCAGGGTCATGCGCCTGCTCGAGCGCGGGGAGCGGGCCGCGCGCGCTTGGCGTCGCCAACAACAACAGCAACATCACCACCACCACTTACAGCAGAGTTTCCTTGCCTCTTCCGTGGGGGAGGCGCAGCGCGAGCTCGACAGCCTGAGCGAGCTCAGCTCGCCCGGCACGCCTCCCACGCCCGAGCACTCCCGCCCGCCCTCCCCGAACGCCAGTGCGAGCGGGGGCGGGGGGGTGTTCGGTTTCTCCCGCATAGCGCGGCGCGCGAGCGGCTCGCCAGCAGGGGCAAGCCCGCTCCCCAAGGAAAGAGCGTTCGACGCAGTGGTGCTGTTCCTCCCTGCGCACCTGCTCACTTCTGCCGCCGCGCTGGGAGGGTCGGACTTCGAGTTCCGCGCGCACGCAGCGCACGCGCAGCTCAAGCTCGCTATCCTCGTCTCGACCCTCGCGGCGCCCTTCCTCGTGAGCAGGCGGGAGGCGGAGGCGGCGCGGGCGGACAAACGCACCTCGGGCGAGTCGGCCGCCTCGCTCGAGCTCAACAGCCCCAGCGAGAAGCGCGGCATGCTCGGCATGCTCCGGCCCAAAATGCGCAAGCTCTCCTCTTCCTCCTCCGCTTCCACCAGTACCAGCACCACCTCCAGCTCCGCTCGCAGGCCGCCGCCGATCCAGCTCCCCCACAGCCTCAGCACAAGCACAAGCAACAGCAGCAGCAGCACGCTCCCGAACTCGCTCGCCTTCTCCCTCTCCTCGCACTCGCACGCCCCCCTCTCCCTCCCAGCACAGCTAGTCCACGTCCTCCCCCCCTCGCTGGACAAGCCCACCCAGGCGACGCTCGCCCGCTCCCTCGACGGGTTCCTCGCCTCATTCCACAGCGGCTCCGCGCGCTCCGCCCCGGACTCCCCGGGCGCACTAGCGATGCAGACGATCCACACGTCCCTGCTCCCACTGGGGGCGCTGGCCGACCCGGTCTCCCTCCCCGTCACGTCGAACATCCGCCTGGTGCAGGCAGAACAGCGTTTCTCGCCCCTGGAGCTACTGCTCGCGGGGTGCGTGCGCCCCCCCGCGGGCAGGACGACGCGCTGGCTGCCGTCGCTCCACCCGCCGGACACGCTCCTGCTCCCCTCCCACGTGCTGACCGCGAGCGCGTCCTCCGCCTCGCCCCTCTCGGGCCACTCGGGCCCGCCCTCCGCCCCCCTCTCCTCCGCCTCGACCGAGGGCTCCCCCCTGCTCTCCCCCAGCCACCCGCTGTCCAAGCTCAGCATCCCCATCCGCTCGCACGTGCTGCACTCGCGCGCGGAAGGGCTGGGAAAGCATAGGTCCGGGCACGAGGACCGGCGCGCGTTGGTGCTGGATCCCGGGCTGCAGGGGGCGCTGCCTACGCCCCCGGAGAGCGAGGGGAGCGAGGAGGGTGGGGTGGGCGATGGGGACGAGGTCAGGACACCGACGACGGCGGGGAGCGTGGCGACGGTGAAGAAGCGGAGGTGGGGGAGGCAGTATTGAGTACCTGGCTTGGGGCTTGATGCTGATGCTGATGCTGGGAAGGGGAAGGGGAAGGGCAGTGCATCAGGATGGCGTATATACGAGTGGGCAGGACGGAGTGGGGGAGGGGAGAGGCGTCTTTCTCTTGGAATACTGCATACCGGACTACATGTGATGAAATCACGGACAGGAATATACCATTTAGGATTATGCTGTATTCTGCATTCGGGCGCTCACACCTGCTCAATGGATCGGCTGCTCTTAGTGCTGAGTGGAGAGGCGCCTGGCGGGTGGGAAGGTGTAGCTTATGACTTATGCGACATTGCGTTCAGGAGACAATCTGAGGGCCAGAGCGCACGGGCGAACAGTCGATCTGACCACACCGGCTGTGCAGCACCAAGCAAGCATGCATTCTCTTTGGTATCCACAACCCACAGCCTCCGCAGCAAACGGACTAACGGCAGTCCGCAGTCAGTCTAGGGCGCCACGGCCTCCCCGGGCGAGCTCGGCACGCCCGTGCCCTTGATGAGCCCGACGGCGATCGGCTGGCTCGTCGCCTTCACGTCCGCCTCCTTCTTGCCCTCGGCGGCCTCGCGCTGCTGCTTCTTGAGCGCGTTGTAGCGCAGGATCTTGGCGCGGGTTTTCTGTAGCCGGGGTTAGCGGAGTTAGTTCACTGCTGTCGAAGGGTGTTCGGAGCAGATGGGTCGGGCGGAGAGGAGGAGGGGGAGGGGGAAAGGGGTGCGGGTATCGGTGAGAGAGAAGGGGAGGAGGGGAGGACGGAGGGTGCGTGGTGCGGGAGAGAAGCGGAGAAAGCGGGGGGGACGCACCTCCTGCGTGTGGTGCAAGCACTCGACATAGTCCTCCTTCTTCAGCAAGCACTGGCTCGGGTAGTCCGCCTCGGCGTAGCACTGCATATCCCCCCTCTCTATTAGCTTACTGCCGCGCAAAGGCGAGGTTGCGGACGCACCTTTGCGAACTCCTGCCAGAACGGGAAACATCGGGACGGCCCTGCATCAGTTCAGTTCAGTCTTCTGCTCTGGCTTCTGGAGATACGGGGGGACGTACCGCCGCTGTAGCTGAACCCGGACTGAGAGAATCGTCAGTACAGAGCAGCAGCGGCAGAGAGGGAGGAGTCGGCTTACCGCCATGGTGTGTTTGTTGCGTAGGGAGCGCCTGAGAGTGAGCTACTGCGGGAGGCCAATCAGGCGCGGTGCTGCGTCTGAGTGAGGAGGGCGAGGACCCCTGATGGCGCGTTCCTCTGACGGCACACGCAGAGTCGACTTGAACAATGGATTTGATAGCAAAGACCGGACACAACGGGAGAACATATTAATAAAATCCGCACGGCGCTTAACCATCGTTTTCAAGAACTACAAGCGTACTTGAGGCAAGCTGGATGCGCAGCGGGTTGTTTAGGTGACTGGCCATGCTTCCGGGGTCCTTACTGGCTGTGTCAGGGGATAAAGAGGGCACCGAAGCGCGTTTTGCGCCTCTTCATCCCCGTCCACCACCCACACCCGTGTAAACCTCCCCGCCAACCGCATCCACCACCACCACGCCCCGTTCAAACACACACAATGTCGTCCGGCCTCGACAAGTCCCTCGATGATGTGCGCTCGCTCCTCACCGGCACTCCTCCTCAGGTCGCCTGCTCACGCGTTTCTCGCAACAGATGATCAAGGCCAAGCCCCGTCCCCAGCGTCGTCGTCGCGCGCTGCCCGCCAAGGCTGCCGTGCTCGGTGCCAACAACGTCGGTGCCGGTGCTGCCGTCAAGGCTGCCGCGCGCGCCGCCGCGCTCCCCACGCCCGCCAAGTCCAGCGAGCCCACCGTGACCCAGGCGCAGCAGGAGGCCCGCAAGATCGTCGTGTCCAACCTCCCGCTCGACGTGACCGAGCAGCAGATCAAGGTCGACTCCTCTCCCGCTCTCATATCCGTTCTATCCTGAAACTTGGCCCGTCTCTCTTGCCGTCTCACTATAGGAACTCTTCGCCACCACCGTCGGGAAGACTAGGGAGGCCATCCTCGCCTACAACGCAAAGGGCCAGTCGAAGGGCATCGCACACGTCACCTTCTTCAACAAGGGCGACGGATACAAGGCGTTCAAGGAGTACCACAACCGCCTGATTGATGGCAGTCAGTCACTTTCCATGCTTTCTGCTTCTTGATGGGGAAGGCGAGGGCGTCGGACGATGACTCACCGCGAATCTCGGCTCCTCCGAGAGGTTATGGTGGCAACTCGAGTCTCGAATGCTTGAGACACTATGCTGTCTTTGCACAGCGGACTGCATCTCGCCACGGAAAACGGGTCTGCGCCCTTCGACGAGCTCGGGTGGCTCTGTCCGATCTGCTGCTGATGTCCACCTCACGACCTGTCTCGCTCCTCCGGCTTGGTCAACCGACCTTGCCGAGTCCGAACCTCCTCCGATGACCCCACCACGCGCTGGTGCAGGCGTCCATCGTCGATGAATGCGTCCCTCGCTCCTCTCGTCCCGGAACGAGAGTAGAGCTGCCCTAGTCTCCCTCCTCGGAGGTCGAGCACCATTAGACTCCCTCGCGCAGAGGTTGAGCCGCCATTTGCAGACCGTCCTGGCCAGACGCGTCTCGGCGAACGTACTGCAGCGCAGTGCGTATGGGCACGAGGTGACCGCAGAGGACGGGTCGAGGTGGACACCCTTGATGTGCCATTGCACACAAGACCTCAGCGAAGGTGGTGAGAGCGCAGATCCGGCGAACGGCTACGATCAGCATGAAGGGCACATACTCGGAGGCAGAGGGGCACAGGCTGGCTAACGGCTGGCTACCGGCTGCATGCGTGCTGCAGCTGCAGTTTTCTCATAGTCCGCGCCCTTCACCATAGCTTCACCTTTTTGGCCTCCGTCAACTCCCGCTCGCACAGAGCTGATCATCTGCCTTTCTTTTTCCTTCACCAGAGAACCCCATGAAGGTCGACCTCATCATGGAAGCCACCAAGCCTGCCCCGCCCACGCTCGCCTCCCGTGTCGCCCCCGCGGCAAGGAACGCCGCGCCTGCACCCACCGGCCCCAAGGTAGCCACCAACGGCTCTGCTCCCGCAACCAGGTACGGACGGCCAACGTCTGATGGAATCTCTCTGACAAGGAGCGCTATCAGGGGTGCAACCAGAGGAAGGGGTGTCCGCGGCCGTGGTGGCCGTGGTGCCGCTGGCGGTGCAAGGGTGAGGCGCCCTGCGAAATCTGCCGCCGATTTGGACCAGGAGATGGAGGTGAGCTCTGTTCGCACGAGGCGACTAGACGTAGAATTGACATTTGGTATCAGGAATACTCCACCGTGCCGGCAATGGAGACCGCTGCGCCCGCCGCTGCCGCTGCGGTGTAATCGATGGTAAGAAGTTGCCGTCTTCCAAATTTCCGTCTCTGCATCATGCGCTTTCTGTCCCATATCTCCTGTGTCCTGCCCTGCTGTTTTCTAGTAATCGGTGCTACATCACAAATACATCCCCACGCGTGCGCTGCACGTTGTATGCCCACCCCCCCAATAATCCGGTGCATTACCATAAGCGGCCTAGTGAGTGAACGATGATGCACACGATCCGTTCGGTTGTGCTCGTCCGAAAGGAATTTGGTGGGGGCGACACGGGACGGCAATAAATTATCCGCGTCCGCACCTGACTCCACTGGGCGAACGAAGTCAGGGCACCCACAACATTTCATTCGGTCCCTTATGAACCCCGGCCTAACCCTCTAGCCCCCGTCTTCCACGTCCACACCCCCTGCTTGCTGTTATTGTTGTACTGTACTGTACTGCTCTGCTCTGCACCACACCCAGCACACCTCACAGCGATGGCGACAACGACATACACGCTGACGTCGTCGGACATGGGCATGTCCATCCCGCCCAACCTGCCACACGCAATCTCCGTCTCCCTCCCCAAATGGCAGGACAACGTGGACTACGAGGAGGGCCGCCCGCGCGTGGTGGACGCGATGCAGACCGGGTACCCGCGCTTCTTCGTCCACCGGACGATCCAGAAGGTACGTTCTTCCCCTCCCGCTCGCTTGCTTGGGGGCTGACGAGGCCGGCAGCTGGCAACGATGTGCGAGCAGCGCTTCGGCCGCCCGGACGAGCGCGCGATGCTCTTCCCCAGTGCAAAGATCGCCTCCGAGTGCGCGCGCTTCATGGCCTCCCAGTCCGCCGCCCCGGAGGCGCTCGCCGTGCGCACGACGCACTTCGTCCTCTACCCCTCGGAGCAGGACGCCTCCTCCGCCGCCGAGCCGACCGAGCTGCACATCGTGCTCTTCCCCTCGGCGGCGTGGCCGCTTGCCAAGCAGTTTTGGCAGCACACTGGGCTGGGCGTGAGCTCGCGCATGGCCGAGCGGTGCGTGCAGCTGTGGAGCGAGGGCGCGGGCGGGAGCAGCCCCACTACCGACGCTCCACACGATTCCAACGCTGCCAACGGGAACGCGGGGCTGATCGGCAAGCGCCGCTCAGCCCGTAGCCGGTACGGCCGCAAGCCGAGCATCGGCACCCCGCTCAGCCCCGTGAGCCCCATCGAGTCCGTCTCCCCTCCCCGGGCACCTGCGTTCCCCCCGCCCACGCAGGAGGAGGACTTGAGCACGGACCACGCGGCGTACATCGAGGAGCGGTACGGGCGGAACCTGCCGCTGAGCCAGGCGGTGCTGGCGAAGCAGGCGCTGAGGCGGCGGATTGCGGGGACGTTGGCGCACGAGAGCGAGGAGATGGAGGTGCATGGACGGGGAGTGGAGGGCGTCACGGAGGAGGATGTGTACTTGATGTCGACGGGGATGACCGCCATTTGGTATGCGCATCAGCTGGCGCTCGCCGCGAGGGAGCCGGCGAAGAGCATCTGCTTTGGGTGCGCATATATGCATATTCGAAGATATCTGTCTAACAACCCTCAGGTTCCCGTACACCGATACGCTCAAGATCCTGGAGAAGTGGGGTCCTGGCTGTCACTTCTACGGGCACGGGCTGGACTCGTCCATCGACGAGCTGGAAGAGCGGCTCCAGACGGGCGAGAAGATCCTCGCGCTCTTCTGCGAGTTCCCGTCCAACCCGCTCCTGCGCTCGCCCAACCTCCCGCGCCTGCGCAAGCTAGCGGACCAGTATGATTTCCTGATTGTGGTGGATGAGACGATCGGGAACTTTGTCAACGTCGAGGTGCTGCCGTATACGGATGTGCTGGTGAGCAGCTTGACGAAGGTGTTCAGTGGCGAGACGAACGTCATGGGCGGGAGGTGCGTCCGCTTGATCTTGATGGGGAACGCCGCTGACCAGCAACGCAGTCTCGTCCTCAACCCGAAAGGCCGGCACCACGCCGCGCTCAAGGCGACGATGGCGAGCCTGTACGAGGACACGTACTGGCCCGAGGACGCCATCTTCATGGAACGCAACTCGCGCACGTTCGTCCCCCGCGTGTACCAGATCAACGAGAACGCCGAGGCGCTGTGCGACATGCTGCGCGCCAAGATCGGCTCGTCGAGCGTCAAGGAGGTGTACTACCCCAAGTACACGACCAGGGAGAACTACGACGTGTGCCGGATCCCCGCGCAAAACGGCAGGCCCGAGGGAGGGTTCGGGGGCCTGTTCTCCGTCGTTTTCACTAGCGTCACCGCGAGCAAGGCGTTCTTCGACGCCCTGCCGTGCGAAAAGGGGCCTAGTCTGGGCACGAGCTTCACCCTCGCCTGCCCATACACCGTCATTGCGCACTATCTCGAGCTGGACTGGGCGGCTGGGTGGGGGGTGGATGTCAGCCTTGTGCGGGTGAGCGTCGGCATGGAGGACAAGGAGTCCCTCCTACACGGGTTTGCGCAGGCGATGGAGGCAGCAGATAAGGCTGTAGCGAATGAATCTTCTTGATGTAGTTCAGAACTGTCTGTATCGGGTATAATACCCAATGGACTATAAAGATACCCTCCAACAGGGCAATTTTGCATTCTCAACACTACATACAGAGAGGGACAGTTCGTCATTAAACAAGTCGCACAGTCGTCTACGACGTGGATGCTCCGACCGCCTGGGAAAGGATGATCAGCGTGCCGTGTCAGAACCAAGCATTTGTGCCACTCACCAGTCTCTTGAGATGCTCCATGAATACCTGAAGACTGACGTCATCCGTAAGAATCGCCTGGCCCTGGCCGCCAGGACCACCGTACAACCCGCCAGACATATGAGTCGTAGACGGGTTCAGCTTCGACAGCAGGAAACGCGCCTGCGAACCGCCCTGGTCGCAAACGATGTACCGAGGGAGCGGGAACCGGTCCACAAGCAGGTCCTGAGCATCAAGCTGAGGAGCTTCCAGCAGTTCCTTGAAGTTTTCGTATCCCTCCTGGTCCTGGTATTTTGCTTTCCTCCACTCCGCGATTGTTGAACCGTGGAAGATGAGGATATGGAAGAATGTGTCCAGCAGGAGGATAACATCCGGCTTGATCGACACGCTGTCGAGTAGTACCGGCTGTGGCGCTGTGTCAAAGGTGTATGACATCAAGGTAGGCTGGATCATGATGAGGGAGTTGTTCACGTCTTCCTCGTCTAGAATGTGTCTATACATGATGGTCAGTCCATGCTCGACAACCGGAGGGTTGATAGCTCATACCGGTAGAATGCGGTCTCATCAGGGCTGTTGTTAAACACTTGCAGGAACTGACTCCTCCTCAAGTGGAACATGAACTGAGGATAGATGCTGAAGTTGTCGGACAATCTGAAGCTTGTGGGATCCTCCTTCCTGTAGTCTGCGAACTTCTGGCAAAGTCGGATGAGCATCCTGTCCAGCCACCGCAGGACATCGGGTGAGTCGTCGATTTCCGCCTTGAACACTGCGATACGAGCCATGAGGACCGCCGAAACTTCCTGATCGAATGACTGGCCAATCTGCGGGGAACCAGCCTCGGCGAAATTCCTCGCCACAGTGGTCACACGTAGTCGATATTGACCACTTGAGTGCTGGAAGTGGGTGACGAATTGGATCAGACCCCGAGAGGCAGGCTGGAGAGGTTGTCCTGCGGCGGTGACAACTTCGAAGTAGACACCGAGCGAGGTGTTCGGAGTTAAAACGCAAATCTTCCATGCTGATGTCTGACCAATACCAATTTCGGTCTCACCGACGCTTGGGGACTTCTTGTTAGCTGAAATAGCATGACCGATGATACCGGAAATTTTGAGCTCCTTGGTGGTCTGTACATCAAATGTGGCGTTGAAGCCCATGGTGAGATGGCCTTGGGCATCCTTGTCGAACAGGCGTAGGAAGCTTTGCTTGAAGATCTCGGTGGTGAACGAATCGGCAAGGACGATGACACCGTTGGTTGAATTGGTCAGAGGCTTCATCTCCGCAATACCAACCTGGTCGAGACAGCCGGCAAACATATCGACTGCGTGACCGTTGGCGGAAGCACGCCTTGCAAGGCCCTCGTAGAACTACATATTGCAGGTTAGGAGAGCTACTATGGGCTTTTTGGTTTACACACCTTGGTCGCGCGCTTGAAATGCTTGGCTCCATCGCGGTCGATATCGTGATGCGAGCGGATCGGTTCGCGCAGCTCGTCGCCCACAACCAGACCCGGACCCTCCGTGCAAGCGCCTCCAGCGAACAGCATGATCCTCGCACCGGTGTTGGGGAAGGTTGATTCCAACAGACCGACTGCAACGCTCACAGCGACACCCGTGCACCTTAACGGCCTCTTATCGCTAGCGACAGTCCAAGGATCCCGTGCCAGCGTCTCCAAGATGTTCGTAAGCTGGAATTCGCATTGTTGAACGGGCATGAGGAACCGTGCTGCGCCGAAGTTCTGGGGCGCCATGGGCTGGCCAGGTCGGACAGCGGCACGGTTTGCCTGGGAGAGGCCGAGCATGTCTTGGATCTGCTTCGGGGCGTACTCCTTCGTCCCACGGAATACATAACACTTGGGGCACTCGGAATAGCCAATCTCATGAACTTGAGTCTGTAATCTCGGTGAGCGTCACATCCATCAAGATTGCGGGCTATATGCGCACCATGGTACCAAAGGTGATCAAGCCAACGAGAGCATGCGGAGGGAGCAAGCTCAAGCTGACAACGAGTGTCTCCCTCAACGCCTTCAGATCATCCTCATCCATGCACGTGTCGACCACATAAATGAATATGGGTGGGACTTGAGCCGGGCGGGAAAGGGTGTATTCGATAGTGGTATACTTGGGCAGAAGCTCAGCGGGGAGGTTGGTGTGGGAGATGTCTTTGTAATGCGGCGGGAAGGGGTTGCGCTGCAAGCAGAAAGGGCATATCCAAAGCTTGCCTCGCACGTCAATTTGGCTGCAAAGTGGTCAACAAGGTATATGGGTAGGTCGTGGAAGTCTCATACCAATAGGGATTCAAAATGGCACGACAAGGGGGTTTGCACGTTACAGGCTCGTACAGGACCGGCGGCAGGTCCTCTCGCACTTTCAACGGCGTGTATAGTGCTGCTATGGGCACGACCGTGCGAGTCGCCTCAACGCGCGACGACGGCCACACATTCCACGACAGGCGGAGACCTGCAGGTAATGATGAGATCCCTATCATTCGTCAGGATTAGACGACGCACCGTCGCGCTCCTCGATATCTTCGATATTCATCTGGGTTGTAGCGGTCGCAAAACAGGAGGCTGGGGTCTATTTGGGCACAAGTTGAGGGAGTTTATGGGGGTGAGCCTGCGTCGTCCCCGTCTGAAGGATACCGAAACTTGTCGTATGCGCTTCTCTCCACGTCCAAGGCGCGGGCGATGCTGCAGTACTAAATGCTTCCGATCAACGCCACTCTAACTTGGATAGCAGCCCGGGCGGACTGCCTACTACGCTGGCGTCCACGTACACTTGCTGACCACCACTTGAAGCGATCAATTACTACAAATATTGTCCTGGCGAAAACACAACCAATAGCTACAGCTATTCAAATCTTATTGCAGCGCGCTGGAAAGACTGTGACGAGCCAGAACGAAACAACAACCTCACTCAAAGTCGCTATCGGCCTGCATCTTAGTAATCTTGCCATGACTGCGTCAATTTCAACAGATCCGCTTTGGCGCCCCAGCCCCATGCCGCATGACTGCGCGGATCTTCAATGAAACCAGAGAGCTTCGAGCACTCCCGTGCATCATATTCAGAGCCACACATCAAGACGCGGCTGTCCAAGAACCTCTTCGCTCAGATCTTCGCACTCTGCGCATCCGCAGCTGCGACACAGACCTGGAACGCGAGATAATGGACATCAGTAATCCCTCCTCAACCCGGTCCAGATTCAATCCGGAAAGCACTCGAAGAACCGCCTGCATGGCACGGCGAGGAGCGCTGTAGCTAGACAGAAGGATACTGTCCAGCTCTGCCTTAGCTTCACGCGTGGCATCGCTCTTCTTCAGTTGCTCAGCAAGCAAAGCGCAAATCTCGCATTGGCAAGCACATCCGAACTGCGCCATGAACCGAAGCTGGCGCTCGTCGCTGGTCAGGTTCTCGATATTGAAGTAGGCGATGGTGAGTTCGTCGCCTGACTTGATGTCAAAGATCGCGTAGAGCCGGAGCGTGCCCGACGGTGCATGCCAGTGCCGATGGACGTTTGGCGAGCACTAATGATTGAAGCGACTTCTGGCGAGGAAGATCCCGCCTCTGGGCTCTTCTCCCAGCTGGAAGCAGTTATTATCGAAGATGTCTTTGAAAGCGCCTTTACCTTCCTTCGATTCGTTGCGAGACAGCGTGAAGTAAGTGCGATGAACCTCTTTGGGCAAGGCCCACAACGCCTTGACGACACTCTTGTCGATGCTAGAGCCTGGCTAGAAGAAGGTGGAGGTGCGCCGGCAAGGACTAGGGCACTTCGCGAGATGTCTTTCGAAGCGATCACACCAAGCTGGATTTCTCTTCGGACATGTTTCGTGGATGAGGGGGTGCACTATTCAGAGTCGCCGCAATGACCGATTCGTTCACGTAGATTGGTGTGTTATGTACTCCCCTGGTCACATACTATCCGCATGTTCAGTATCTCAGATAGCCTTGTGAGCAGCTTGTGGCCGCGTAACATGCCCAACCCCGTCAATCATCCGTCATTTACATGTACTCATCACTGCTTCGCATATAACCTTCTTCTTTATTCTTTACAAAGACATCACCAAACAAAATGGTACCATGAAGTCATCCTGGAACTTTCCCGAATGCTCCCGTAGGCCTGCACATTCATTGGCATGAGTTTCGCTTTGTAAGAGGACAGGAGGAGCGTACAAGTGCCGTCCAGTATACTCTCAGTTTGGAGCAGGGAAGGAAATGACAGGATATGCATCGTGGATTGGCGCAGGAGTCGGAAGGGCCGTGAGGAGCCGCGAAGCACCGAGCGTCCTAGCTTGGTCGAGTAGATTGTCGCCCCCCGCACCAATGAGTCCCAAAGTGTAGAGATTGTCAAGGAAGGCCACAAGAGTGCTTTCTGGATTGGAGTAGGACCTCGTGCCGCGGGCAACGTCACTGTTGAAATTCTTCACCGCTTCGTTGTATATCTCCAGCATAGCCGCACTTCCGAGGGCGGCAAGTCGAAGAAAGAGAACCGCATTTACCGTGTGTATGGTAGACTCATGCAGTGCGGTATGATTACCGAATATGTATCGACCAGCTGAGTCTCTTTCAACCCAGCCTTGGGAGCCTTTCGTGACATCTTGTTGGATTACAATCATGTGCCACCCATATGCCTGGGCGGTCCTGGTAAGCCTTGTGTACAGCAGGTACAGGTTGAAGGGCTTGAAGGAGCTGGATTCATCCCGATAAAAGAAGGACATAGTTTGGCGTACGAGGAAGACTGATTGCCGGTTGTTTACCTCTAAAGCCAGCACCTGTTGTGCGGTTTGAAGGTGATGGGAGCTGACTGAGGTGTTGCCCTCCGAGACAGGACAGTCCCCTGTCTCCTGCATATCATTTGGATCCGATCGATAGGGATCATACGAGTATATGCAGCGCTAAGTCAGCGACGACACTTCTCTGTAGTGGCTATGTAGCTGTTATAGGGGTCTTAGCACAGATTGCCATCCCCCTTCACATAGCATCCTGTCCTGTACTTTGTGCTCTTCGACTAAGCCTCAAAATGGGAAATTCTCCCAACACAAGTAAAAAAATGTGTTAGCTATCTTACATGTTTGTATGGAACTAAAGACAGCCGGACTGTTGCGGACAGCAGAATTGCGTTCATAGGGTCCCCTGCTATCAGGGTCCTGCGGCGGTTTTTATTCTTCTTCCCCGCAGTCGTGACGATTCCCGCCCGCGTTGCAGCCAACTAATCATCCATCACCTCTTCCGTGCACACTATGAATGCCAAATCACTGCAAGTGACGGCGCTTGACCTATCGCAAGACGTACCAACTCTCGGCAGGCTCTGGCTGGCCGTTCCCATTCGAATCCGACTGTTGGCATATCGCTTCATACTACGGATTCTGGATGGAATATTCGCCGACGCACGCGTCCGCCAGATCTTACCGGGAATCTACCTCAAGCGTGGGACCATCAGACCTACGGAGGCCAAAGCCATGGTCCTCGTGCGTCGACACACGCAACTCCGTACCTCCGTCGCTTTGGACTTCATCGAATGCGATATGCCCGCTCTCAGCCGTTATACGGAACCTTACAAGCACGCTTATCTTCTCATGACGGCAGTCCCGGGAAAGACACTGCAGGAGGTCGAGCATACACTTATGCCGGAACAAGTCATTACGATCGGCCGAGAGCTCCGAGATTACCTGTCAATCATGCGGAACATACCGAACCCCTACGACAATGACATTTGCGACACTACGGGAGGTCCATTGTATTCACACCTATTCGGGCAGTTCCGCGATGTACCGGCCTTCAAGTCGGTTCCATCTTTCCATGCCTGGGTGGCGCAGAGGATGAAAGTGGAACAGCAGTGGCTGGCGATGCAACCCCTATTAGAGCCCATGTTCTCAAAGTTCGACGAGAGAGGGACTGTCTTCATGCACGGCGATCTGTCGCCTCGCAACATTATGATCCACCGTGGACGATTATCAGGATTGATCGACTGGGAAACGTCGGGATGGATGCCACCCTACTGGGAGCACGCGTCAGCTGAATGGTCAGGATTCCCCGCCGGTGGGGCAATCATCAAGGCGGCCTTAGAGCGCTATGACGCAGAGAGGCGGGCGGTGATTATGGTCGGCGGCATCACTCAAGGTGCTACTCCGGACAACTATCGTGTGTGGGAGGAAGATTGAGGATGGGAGGATTGGAACGACCGTAGGCCACGATGGGAGGGGGGGGGGGAGACTTCCTCTCATCGCCGACCTACCCTAGTACTACCCTAGTACATGCAGATCTGGCTTCTGGCTTCTTTCTGTACTCTGCCCTACCTGTTTAAATCTTACATATGCTTTCAGCGTGGTGCACTACTGATGCACCCTCACCTGGTAAGATTTCGGGGAATAGCACCTCTGACATGGGGTTCTGAGTACTATGCCTGGATACCGCGAAGCAGGTACGGTGGCCGACTCTTACTGGAAACCCAAGGGCAGTACCCGCAGATAGTGCGCGCAAGTGACCGCGCAACCAAAGTGTTGCGGAACACGGCTCATTAACAAGGGGATCCGCACTAGTATATTCTCGTCCGGGCAGGTCGCTCGAGAGTCGAGGGTTGAGATTAATGTGCCTTGGGGTCGTAGTGTCGGCCGAAGCTGGGCACGAGTTGGGGTCGCAATAATAGGGGGTGACTGACCGCGTGAGAGCTTAATTTGTCTCCTTGCTCGTTCTCTGTTCTCATACTAACACGTCCTCTCCTTGAGCCTCTTCTTCTCAGCATTCTCATCGGTATGATTGGTGCTGTCGAATGGGGTTCATGAAGGCCAAACCGACCAAAGTGGAGGTACTCAATCTGTGGTATGACGTGCCACTTATCGCCAAATTCTGGCTGGCCGTTCCCACTCGAATCCGAGTCGCCACATATCGGTTCATATGGCAGACTCTCGACAAGATCTATCCAAAGGGATCAATATCTACCCGAGTTCGTCGAGTTCTACCAGGGGTTTACCTCAAGTACGGCACGATCAAAGCAACCGAACCTCAAGCAATGGTCCTTGTCCGGCGACACACTCAACTTCGTACTTCCGTCGCGCTGGACTTCATTCAAATGGAACTACCCTCTCCCTATAAGGACGATGAGCCTTATATATATTCATATCTCCTCATGACGGCCGTCTCCGGGCAGACGGTACTGGAGGTCGAGGATACGTTGATGCCGGATCAAATCACCACGATCGGGCGGGACCTTCAAGACTACTTGATCGCCATGCGGAATATACCAAATCCCTACGACTATGATATCTGCGATGCTGCGGGGGGCACGCTCGACGTCCCGCTGCATGGCTCCTACGGCGACGTGCCGATTTTAAAGTCTGTCGGCGGCTTTCATGCCTGGGTAGCGCAGGGCATACAGCTGAACAAACATTGGCCAACGATGCAACCCATCCTGGAACCGATATTCTCGAAATTCAACGAAGAAGACACTGTATTCATGCACGGTGATCTGTCACCCCGCAACATCATGGTACATCGTGGGCGACTCTCAGGGTTGATCGACTGGGAGACCGCAGGCTGGATGCCATCGTATTGGGAGTACGTGTCATCCGACTTTGATGGTCCCGTCGGCGAGGCAATCATTAAGGTCGCGATACCGGAACGATATGACGCCGAGAGACGTGGTTTGCGCATGTCGTTTGGAGTCCTTCACGGCTTTGATCCAACGCGGTCAGCATCTGCGATCGGTGACTAATGACCACTGCTCTCTCGTGATTTTGTCGACAACAGCGTGCGGCTGCGGCTGCCCATGGCTCGCCGACGGGATCTCCCCTAATATGTATTATAGTTAGCTGCTTCGTTTAGCTATATATGCGCAGCCCTCGAGACCGTCTATTGCCTGAAGTGTGCTGCAACCAGTCAAGAAAATCCAGCCTAAGGTATGTAGTGTTGTAGGCGTGGCTCTGACACCAGCCCGTTCCTTACGCTATTGTAAGATATCTGTTAGAGGTATGAGGCATGAATGAGGATTGGGATTAGCCAGGAGGCAGAATTTGCGCTCTGCGTCGCGTCCCTGCGTCGCGTCCCAAGTTTACATAAGCTAAGAACTGTACAGTACCTAGTGAGGCGCGCATCACGAGCCTCTCCTACTTTGCATGCCAACATTATCTTCTAGCATGTCGCTGAGGGAGAGCGAAGTATGAGCGTCTTTCTCGCCATCGTGCATCCTATCCTTGGCTCGCTACACTGACTTCTATTGCTGCAACTTCAGGGAACGCGGGGCTACAGTAACGCATGCACATGCGAGCCTAAACCTGCCTCCACACGACTTCACGTGCCACACCATTGACAGCCACTCGGCATTGCCTCTCCTTGCCTTGTTCTGGTGGATGCCATGGATGCGAAGCCAACTGAGGTGGAAGCGCTCGACTTGTCGAAGGACGTGCCATTTCTTGCCAGACTCTGGTTGGCCGTTCCCGCCCGAATCCGACACGCCGTCCATGGCTTCATCTGGTGAACTCTGGACAAGATCTATCCTGGTCATCCCCGCACTATGCATGTAAGTCAGATAATTTCAGGCATATTTCCTGAAGTATGACCCTCTCGGAGTAGCCGAGGATAAGTCAATGGTCCTCATTCGACGACATTCCCGTCTCCGGACCTCAGTCGCCTTGGATTATGTGGGAATCGAAGGGCCAGCCGATCCTCCATACCGTCCAGCGTAGATGATCTCCTATCTCCTCATGACGGCGGTCCCGGGAAGAATGCTGATGGAGGACGATCGAGCGCCGACGCAAGAAGATATCTGCAGTATTGGACTCGATCTTCGAAACTACCTGACCGTTATACGCAATATCCCTAATCCTTACGATTGTGAGATTTGCAGTGCTGCCGGTGGGCCGCTTGATGTACCAGAATATGGCCCCTCCCTCGATGCACCGACGTTCAAGACCGTCAGCTCCTTTCATGCCTGGGTACGGGAGCGGACGTGACGACACTGGCCTGCGCTGCAAGCGACCCTGGAACCGATATTTTCCAGGTTCGACGGCAAAGGGACAGTGTTCACCCATGGCGACCTATCTCCGAGAAATACCATGATCAATCGAGGCCGATTGTGGGGACTGATTAATTGGGAGACGGCAGGATGGATGCCGCCATACTGGGAGTACGTGTCAGCGCCCTGGCAGGGGTCGCCCGTGTATAAAGCGATCATCCAAGCGGCACTGCCAGATCATTACGATGAGGAGAGGAGAGTGTTGAGGTTGTCCACTGGGGCATCCCACGGTGTTGCTCCCCACGAAGCTGTTTTCGATGATGATGAGCTATGGCGAGTGAACGTAGATGGGGAGAAGATGAGGGTCGCACGCTTACATCCGTACGTTCAATGAATCGCAGTCGCACATCTGTTAAAGGAGAGCATAGCAGGTCATCTTAACATGGGCATCGTCTGTGCTACTGGGAGCATTTGAAATCAAGTCCGGAGCGACGGTCTTCGGAATTGTCCGTGCACTTTTTCCAGTCGTTCAAGACACATAGCCTACTCATCGATCTCTTCTTCATTTGTTACATATGCATACGTATGAAAGAGGATCTCAATAAGGTGCAGGCATTTGTTGTGCCGACAGTTCCATCTTCTGATCCGCCCCATGTCAGCGCGAGCTACATTTATGTGTCCGAAATCGACTCACCCATCAGTCAAACGCATGGAAAATCGGCCTGTATCTTTAAGGCGCAAGAACCGCCACTCCATGTGTAGATTCCAAGATTACTGCGGGCCAGGGCCATTTTGAATGGTGAACAACGATGACTGCTTGTGCCTCTTGCATCAAGGTGTCCCCACTTGCCAGAGTCAAGCCATTGCGGTGGAGAAAATCGAGAAATCCCACAACAGCGTCCGTTTCATCTGAGAAAGAGAGTTTGCCCGTGGTAAGGGCGTCTATGAAGGTCGAGACGGCTGCTTCGTAGCGGCGCTGGCCAGACTGGCCGCCGAGATCGGTCAGACGGATGAAGGCCCTCGTGCCGTAAGTGTTGCGATCATTCTTCGTGGGGTGCCACACCAGGTGCACCGCACCTGCTCCATCTTTCTGCATCTCAACTCGTGTTCCTGTATAACCGTCCCCGCTGAAGTGCAGCCGCACGGTGAATGCACCGGGGACTGGCCCAGTCAAAGGGACTAGCTGCAGGTAAAGACTGTTGGGTACATATTGAACGCCGTTTCCGTTGTTTTCCGGGACGCTGTCCATAGCGTATTGTAAACGATGATGGAATGGTGAGAGACGGATGGGCTAACGGGAGGAAGCTGCTGTACTGGCAGCTTAGGGATGATAAGTAATATATATATTGAGGGAGGCACGTGTGATGCTCCGAGACAGGGAAATCCAATTGGCTCCGTCTCAATAGACATGCAACGACCCTTAAAGCATCTCTTTCCCACTGTCACCCGTTTCAGCTCTGACCTGAAGACGATGGAGTTTAACACCGTTAATTTTCGACCACCCGCCGACCTCTGGAAAGACGTTCCATTCCTCGCCAGACTCTGGCTCGCGGTTCCAACCCCCATTCGACTCACTGCGTATCGCTTGATATGGTGGGTTGCCGACAAGCTGCATCCCCGCGCAATGACCACACGAGTCCACCGCATCTTCCCTGGCATCTACCTCAAATACGGGTTTGTCCGATCCAGTGAGCCGCATGCGATGATTCTCCTTCGACGGCACACGAAACTCCATTCATCCATCGTCTTGGATTATGTCACACAGACCGAGCATAACACAAATGTTACTTCGATTCCATACACGACGACGTTCCTCCTTATGACAGCAGCTCGAGGACAATCTCTCATGGCAGTCGAAGATCAATTGACGCCTGAGCAAATCAAATCCATCGGTCTCGAACTCCGCGATTATTTGGTCGAAATGCACAAGATACCGAATCCATACAAGTACGGTCTGTGTAGCTCTGACGGCAGAGGGCTGGACGCGCCTCGCTTTGGCGGCAGCGACATTGGACCTTGCGAAAATATCCGCTCTTTTCATTCCTGGCTATACCGGCGTATGGGAAAGCATTGGCCCACAATGCAGCCAAGGGTACAGCCGATCTTCGACAAATATGACGAGCGATGCACGATATTCAGCCATGGAGATCTTTCGAGCGACAATATCATGGTTCATGACGGAAGGCTGTCGGGGTTGATCGATTGGGAGACATCTGGTTGGATGCCACCGTACTGGGACTTTTTTTGCGCACGGATCGATTCTTCCGAGGCGTGTAAAGCGATCGTGCAACTCGCCATTCCTGAGCATGTCTCCAGAGAGCGGTATGAGTTGTATGCGGCAGTCGGGGTGATGCGAGGACTTTCCCCCAAAATGTTCCCTTCCTTTGAGGAGGCCAATGTCCCGTAGTGCATGCATTCCAGGAGCCTCACCCAAGTTGTAATTATGCTGACCAAGTCGTTTATGTTGAATCGGCTTGGCCGATGCTGGCTGTCCCGTGGTGAACATCTACAGATTTCTATAAGTTACATATAACGATTTGTAGCATCGCGCGATACGCGTGCGCTGTGGAGGTGCATAGTACGCTCGTCAAATATTCCAGGTTACTGGATGTCGCCCTTAGTAGTCGGTGATAGCATGATCGACGGCGGTTTTCTCCGGTGCTCCGCACATCGATGGGCATAGCCGGAGGATGTAATCTACATCTTGGGGCCTCCTGACACAGGTATTCACACGGGTGGTTATACTGTCGCTGTCGTCCGATTCTCCATCCCCCACGCCAAGAAATGTCCATCGGTCCACTCTAACGAGCATCTGAAGACGAGGGTCAGGCGCGTATGCGAGCTGAAGACGGAGAGGCTGACCTGAAGCCGTGGTTGTCGAACTCTGTGCGATCGAGCACGCCCTCCTCCTCCGACGGCTTCTTGCTCTGCTCGCCTGTCTCGGCGTACAGCGTGTCGCGGCGCTTGTTCTCTGTTGGCATGCGAAGTAGGAGAGGCGCGCGTGGCGCGCCTCGCTAGGTACTGTACAGTTCCAGCTTATGTAAGCTAGGGACGCGACGCAGAGCGAAAATTGTGCAGCCTGCCTAATCCCATCTTCATTCGTGCCTCATACCTCTAACAGGTTGTGAGCCCTGCTCCGGACTGCTTCTCTTCTAACTCTGCCTGTCTGTGCTGCCCACCGTGGGTGACGCGGGGTGTTATTCTTACCAGCAAGACATCGGTGGTCCCCTTTGGTCGTACATCCCCCTGGTCGAGCCTCCTTCGTGGTCGAGCCCTCCTCGTGGTCGAATCTCTGGAACGGACTACCCCAGCACGCGGTAGACTACACACACGCACGCACAACTCGTCATGTCCTACTCTACGCCATCAGACATCAAGGACGCGCCATCCTCTACACTACGGATTGAGCTGCTCAATGCAGACAATTGGTATGGATGGAAGCGGTGCATGCAAGCCATACTGAGAGAGCGCGGTCTCCTCAAGTACGTCGATGGCACGGTACCCAAGCCAAAGGCTATGGACAAGGACAACCCGACAGAGACGGAGAGTCAGAGGATTGCGGATTGGGAGGCAATAGACGTGAGGGCGCAGAACCAGATTGAGCTGTGTGTGGGAGATGCGGACATGGTGCACTTGATTGGTGCAGGGACAGCGGCGGAGATGTGGTCCCAGTTGATCACGGTGAAGGAGATGCGTGGAGAGATGGGGGTTATGGCACTCCAGCGGCGACTCTTCCGAGCGCAAGCACT
>KV423926.1:321636-342448 GCA_001632435.1 Calocera cornea HHB12733 | reverse complement strand
AGAATCCAAATCATTGATGGCAATCTTGTGCTGCAGCAATGTACCTCGGCTGGAACTGTGGGTGTGAGGGCACACAGTAACCCTACAAGGCCGCCAAGAGTAGGCAGAGATTGGAGTCAATGGTAGAGCAATAGAGTAGGTCGGGTGGGCAAGGATAGAGTGGAGAATAGGATAGATGAGGTGACTATAGAGACTACAGAGTACGGGTGTACAGTGGAGAGTCCTCAGAGACCAGATCTGAGGAGCCAGGGGGCCTAGAGCCCACATATATATACCCTACAGATCTGCATGGGTCAGGCCATGGAGCATCTCATGGGACACATCATGGGGCATATCATGGGTCACTATGAGTCAAGTGTGGCTGCACATGTGTGAGTCATAGTCAGTCATGCTGAGTTGTGGTGAGTGGCCAGGCTCATGGCTGCACGGTTGTCCGGGCCACACTCTGGGCCATAGGCTTGGACCCTGAGGGCCAGATTCCATGCTGGGAAGTGCTTCTAAAGCAAGTAAGGGCCAAATAAAGTAGGAAAATAGAGTGTCCCCTGATAGTGGGACTGTACCAACCCATTTGTGCAAAGCTGGATCCATTGCACCTGGTACGGCTGTACCAGGAATATGTTGGATGATGCACATAGAAGTGTTGTACTGTACCAAGCAAGTGCTAGACACTTCCTGTGTAATTGAACGCAGACTATGTTTGGTTCAATCAATATACAACAGACTGGCAAACCCATCATCCTCAAGATCGAGTCCAGTGATAACAGGGACAATGTCCAGGGAAACATTCAACACAAGGAGGGGGTGAGGCAGCCACACTGAAGGGCGTGTGGTGCATATACTGAACTTTTTGTGCAACATTGCTTAGGAGCCGCAGCACCTGATCTTTGCCTGAAAGCAGCTTGAGGATGGCTGCAAGCTGCTGGGCTAAAACATTCAGAAGGAGTCGACCATGAATCTCGTTCTCCATGTCCGTGGTGGCATGCAAATCTTGGTCAAGACGCCGACTGGCAAGACAATCTTGCTGTACTGCAGTAACAAGTTCCATTGTGCACAACTAGCTATCATTGCACTGAAAAATAGAGACATGTGAACTATTGTGGTGCCGCTCAATCACCCTTCATCCTCTACCGATGATACCCCGTCCGAATAGGAGTCACTGCAGATCTGCTGCACAGAGGGTTAGCACGATGCCAGGTACACGCAGATGACTTATACTGTCCCCCTGGTCATCAAGGATGTCCTTGATATCCGTATCCACTGACCCTTTGCCCTCTGCAATGTCGCCCAATTGCTGCACCTGAGCCATCATGCCCTGCTCCATCCCAAACTCGGCAAGAAGGTCATTCAGCTGTGCTTTGGGTACAAAGTCTTCAGCCTCGTCCGGCTCGCACAGCTGTATCCGAGCTGCACTGGGTGCTGCAGCAAGAAGCTCGGCTTTGGTTGTGTGGTATTGCAAGGGACCAAAGAAGGGGCAGCACAGCTGCTCACAAAGGCCCAGTAAATCCTGTAGATGCCTTACCAGAGCCTGCTGCAGCACAGGGTTGCTAGTGCGGTTGCAGGTTGTCAATGCTGCAGAAAGTTGCTCTTTGATCCATGTTGCAGCGTGTGATGCTTCTTCCTGCAGTCAATGCTCTTCTTTGTCACAATGATCCAATATAAGAACAGCTTGAATTGCTTCACATATCTTTGGTGATGCAAACCAAGGAGGTGGTGCAGCACCAGTGACGTCGAACCAGAGGGTGTACCAAATGCCCGCGTCAACACTGGTGTCCAAAGCTTGCACTGCAGTGATAGGTTGTGGCATGTTCTCAGCATTCGCCCACTGCGGCATTGGTGCAACCATCTGTAGGGAATCCACTGCTTTGTTATACTTCTTGATTGCATGTTGACAGATTATATCACGGTGTACAAGCTTCTCCTGCACCTTGACAAGGCCAGTTATACCTGCCGCACATGTCAGCTTTCGGCCATGCAGTAGGGGAGGTACGGCAGGTCTTACCAAGACCACCTTTGCTTGGCCCTTCCTCCTTATGGCCACGCTTATACCGATTGATGATGTCGTATTCAAAGTTGCGGCCTATGAGGTGTGATACCACATGCTCCTTGAGTACAACACACCGTGATAATGCAGTGAGGTACGGCAAGTCACTGGCTCTAATCTGCCCTGTCTCTTTTACCCCATCTAGTACGCGCAGCATACCCAGCTCTTCAGCAAGAGACTGCACTGCCGGTTGATGGGCCTGGAGCTCTGCAACAACTGCTGTGTGCCTCTCTATGTGCACCAGCAGTGTATCATTGGGTGGCTGCACAGCGTCCATGTAACGCTGGTAAACATCGCTCATATGAGCTGTAGCGGCTTCCAGCTGCTGCACCAGGCGTGCATGTTCCTCAACCAAGTCCGTGAATTGCTGTGCTGCATTGTGAGCGATCCCGTGAGTCCCTGTTTTGAACATGAAGAAATCCGGAAGCAAGGACATTGTGGCAGGGGCGTACAGCTGCGGAGGGAGCACTGGGACTCCTGCTGATCCTTCCACCATGTACGGAGGGTGTCGTGGGAGACATCTTGCTGTGCAAGGTTTGTGATCCCTACTACCCTTCGCTGCTGTACCTTGCACAGCTGTCTGGTAAGCCACGTACCAAGGCCTAGTTGGTGCTGCAGGGCCAGGTGGGTGAGGTGGGCTTCAATGGCATACTCACGGCGGTGGGGCTGCAGCAACAGGTGTGAGCTGCAGCACGTATGGCATATGGACACATACACCCATCAGACGCTCCAAAGGAATTAGATCAGATGTCTCTGACCATAGCCTCTCACAGTTCTCACCATCACTGAATCCAAAGCCCGGACACTTGCGGGGGTGATAAACAAGCTGACATGCCCACTGATGGCCATAAGCATGCAGTACTGATGTGCCCCAAGTAACTTGGTGCCGCAGCTCAGGCATGTAGCCGTGCGGCAGCAATGTATCAGCTGCATGACCCCTACTGAGTCCCATGAGATGTACCTGGTGCATTGCGCGGTCCAGCTGACATGCAATGTCGTACAGGATGCCAAGAGTTGCCATTCCGGGTAAGTGCTGCGACACTTTCCATATAAGTGCCACAGCGTAGTAGTGCCACTCCCCAGGGTCAACAAGGTTTGCAACAAATAGTGGCACGTTGTGTTGACATACAATAGCCATAATGCCATGAACTGTATAGGCTTTTGCGCGTGCCCTCTGTTGATCCTGATCTGCAGCCTTGAAAGACTGCTCACAGCAATCCAGGACATCATCCTCAAGTTGTGGTGCAACAGCAGCCTGCTCAGATCAGCGGCTGCGGCACACATTCACGTGGCTCCTTGCATTGTCGAGCTCACATGTTGACAAGAAAAACTGATGGGGAGCTATGAGAGGATTGAGTAGCACTCGCACAGACTGTCTGTGACCAAATTGCGCATCAAGTGCCACATGAACATCAGGGGCACTGCTTCAACGTCTCAGTCATACATTGCTGATGTGGTACAGCACTTACCTTACCAACATGGATTCCCTCCCCATTCCTGTCTTGCAAAGCACAGAGGGCAGAGGTTGTGAATGTGCTGGCTGGCTCATGTATCCGTTGGTACATCACTGACATCCACTACTGTCATTGGTCCAGCAGGCTGCGGGCTTGCCTGTAGGGGCACTGGCGTGGCAGCCACAATCTGCTGTACCACATGTGCTTCAACGTGCTGCCGCACCTGCTTGTCGAGAACATCAAACCACAGTGCTGCTTCAGGCAACTGCTCCTGGAAGGGTTTCTGGAAACCAAATGAGCGAAGCACAAATGCAGTAGGGGGGACACACACCTTATTTTTGAGTATGAAACCTTGCAGCTTGAGAGCGGCCGCTGTACCTCAACACCATCCTTGTATGGACTGGGTACAACAGTTGTTTTGTGCATGGTAGAACTCCAGAAAGGTGACCGACATGGCCAATCTAGGCCGCTGCGGCAAGCATGCAAACCATCCAGACCTGGCAAGAATTGCATGCGCCCTGGGATCACATGAGGGCCTGCGGCAATGGTAAACGGTAACAGTTCGGATCGCTACTGCCAGTCAGCGGGGGTACGTCGAAGCCAGTCTGAAGAACAACACACAGGTGAAGTCCAGTAGTTCAATCTGCTTGGGCGTAATGTAAGGGTTGTCGCAGCAACAGGGCGGTACTTTGTCCGGTCCTGTTGGTAAGGCTGGAGTAGTCCCATGCATACAACCAGCACGGTACTGCAGCAGTGGCTGCACAAGCTCTGGTACAACGGTGCTGCACCAAAACTTCCACCTGTGCTGCTTCTTCTCCCCACGCGTACGTTGAACAGCTACAGTGGATGAGCAGTGCAGCACCTCCCCTGGCTTCCGGTGGACGTGGGTGTTGCTTGGATGTGAGCAAACTGGCATGGCAGCAGAGTCATCTGTTGGGAAAAGAAGACGTGCATAATCTTCATGCAAGGCCACGACCTCTTGCTGTACATATCTCCGATGGGCTGGCGAGTCCCATGTAACTTCTTCAGTGGAAATGCCTGGCGTAGGGAATGCTGTTGTGCCGCTCAATGGGGCTTTCTTTGGTGACGCTGCAGCACATCAGCACAAGTAAGGCAAGGATGTACTGCAGTGCGCACCTGTATGGGGCTCTGCTCCGCCGCACTTTCTCTTTGTGGGCGTGGCAGGTGCGACACTGCGCTTGGCTGATGCAGTGTGGGATGCTGCAGTTCGTGGGGACAAAGGGCTAGCTGCACCAGAGGGTACATCCTGTACATGCTGAACCGGTACCCTTGCTGCCTTCAGACGCTTGGATCACAATTTTCATGGTCTTGCTCCAGCTGTATACTGATTGTGTGATGTGCTACCAGGTAGGACGGTGTGGCTTGCCAAATGGGGAAGCATTGGAATTTGCTGTAAGGAGTTGACGTGTCCTGAGTGGTAGCAGTACTGCAATAGCCTGTTGTGCAAGGCTTGCGGGAGGTTGTCTGTTGGCTGTCAATTGGTTGCACAAAAAATGAGGATATATCAGTGAGAACAGCAGATAGTGCACAGCTACATGGATAAACGGGCGGTACAATTTTTTTGGGGCGCTGCAACAGGCCACACGTCAAGAAATGTTTATTGCTGCACCGCCACTACAGCGCGTCTGGCAACGCAGCATGGATACAACCCTAGCTGCGCCCCCCCGGGAAGCAATGTGCGGTGCGCACCCGGACCCTAGCCACGCCACCCAAGCCCGGAAGCAAAGTGCCATGTGCCCGGACCCTAGCCGCGCCACCGAAGCCCGGAAGCAAGGTGCCGCGTGGCAGTTGCTTCCGCCAGGGTCTCGGAGCCGGTTGCTTCCGCTCTGGGTGGCGCGCGGCAGCACCCTATCTCATCTGCCAGAGCGCGCTTGCTGCTGGCATCCATCCTTGCACACTTAATAAGAACAAAGACTACATCACAGTGTAGTATCTGTTCTTATTCTACATCTAAGAGTATGTGTATATAGGTAAGATATTTCATTTTACTACTTTACTAATGGGGTGGGGGGAATGGGGGTTGCTGCAGCAGGCCTGCAGCGGGCCTGCAGCAGGACTGCAGCGGTGCTGCAATGCAACGCACCTCTTCCCCCCTTCTTACCACATTGGGGTAGCACCCAGAAAGCCTCCTCCAGGCCTGGCCCTGACAATAGGCCAGCTTGGTGGCCTCACAGCGCGGAGCCGCGGGTCACGCGGAGGCACGTGACAAAAATCAAAACCGCAGACGTGGTCGGCGATGATGCAACAATTACTCCAAAGAGGACTGCAGCAATACGACTTCCTTCCTCTCTATCGCTGATCCTGCCCAAACAGCACCTCGCAGAGCTTGACATCATCTGACAACGCATCCTCACCACCGGCTCCTTCTCTGGACGTGCTACCTTTATCAAGCGACGACGAACCACCATCTCTCCATGGAGGACTTCCTATCCTACCTCCCGTGCAGCCGTCCTCCCAGCCATCCGCTGCGGGTCCACTGCTGTCCGACTCTCACCGCTCCGAGCCTCTACCGCTGCCGGCAATGTCCCTCCTAGCGAAGCTCGAGGCCGCCGCGCGGCAGTCTGTCCGCAGCTTCCTGCCGCCTCCTTCCCCCCGCGGGCCCGCGGCCGCTATTCTGCAACAACCAGACATGCCGATTGCGCCGGCTGCGCCTGCGCCGCGTGCTACCTCTGCTGAGGCTGGCACACGCAAGCGCGCAACGCCGAGCGACACCGACCACACCATGCGGCCTGTCAAGAAGCCACGGCCGACCGTCGTGAGCTAGAGGGAGCAGGGAACGTGCCCGTGCGCGGCGGCTGGGGCCGGCCGGCACGCAAGTCCCCGCGCCCCTCACTTGCCAAGAAGATCAGCCAGAAGCCGTCGGCTCCCATCAGGCCCGCGCTCGTCCCGACCGTCGCACCGCTTGTAGAGGCAGCAGAGAGGAGGGCGAAGATGGCGGAGAAGCGGAGGGATGACGAGCCGGACAAGAGGCTGGTCCTTGACGGGGCGAGCGAGCGGGTCCGCGTGTTGGAAGAGAAGAAGAGCGCGTTGGTGAGTCGATTGCGGCTAAGGTGCGTGCCTCCTTCCACTGCCTCACCGCAGATGCATACATGCTCTGGCTGACACGCGCCTTCGTGGCGTTGCAGCATCGCGTACCGTCAACCACCTTTGCGCCCATCCTACTCGCCAAGGTGCAGGAGAAGCACAAGCAAGTGTTGGCCAGCACGTGCGCGGCGTGGGAATCGCTCACCGCCTCGGCCTCTTCTGGTCCGCCCCTCCCGGGGCGCGCGCAGGCCCAGGCCCAGGCGGGGAAGAAGTGCAACTACCACCCGGCGCCGGACTGGGCCGCGCTGCACGCGAAGGAGGGGGAACGCCAGGCGCGCGTGTTGGCCAAGGTGCAGGGGACGCTCGCCGGGGGGCCGAAGGCTCTCCCTGTCCCAGGCCGAGGAGGGCGGCGTTTGTGCTAGCCATGAAAGTGCACGCAAGGGAAAGGATTATACGCCCGCCAGGCGCAGCTTCTCGACTCTTCAGGGCCAGAACCAGCCGCTCGCCAATCAAGAATCCTAGCCCAAACGGGAACCCAAAGTCGAGTGGGAGTACAGAGGCCCATCAGAGCCGCGAGCGCCTCCTCTCCAACCCCAGCGCCACGGCCAGCATGCACTGCGTCAACTCGGAGAGCGGGGTGGTCGGCGTACGCGCTTGAGCCGATGCCCGGAAGGACTATAATTGCATCTCTTGAGGGTTGCAACTAAGGAAATACATCTTGTTGGAAGGATATAAGCTCGGTACCCCTCATCTTGATTGATCGTGATGATATGGCCGGTATTATCCGCACTCGTCAGGTGCATCACGCAGGGGTTGTGAAGTCTCTGCGGTGCCAGGGTGAGGTTACGGAAGATGCGAAGTAGCCATCCACTCTCGCGATCTATAGGCGCAATCTATCTGAGCTGGAACGACATGGCATTGGACATCGTAAATTAACTGACTAGGTCCATTTCCGATCGCTCCGCAGTTCAGACCCATCGAGTAGTTCCGATAATGCTATATCCCCCCGCCATGTGAGCTCGGGAGGCATGTGTGGAACAAGAGGTGGTGGAAGGGCGCGACTGTGTAAGAAGTTACGTAGGAATAAGAGAAGCCGCGCATGTTTTGGGATCTGTGGGCGCTTCTGTATTTATCCGGTTGAACTGGCATGCATTGCAGCATCGTATTTTTAATTGGCTACGACCCTTCCACATCCTCAGCAGTTCAGCCCCGTCGGATGAACCAGACACGTATTGTTGTCCCCTCCAGTGATGTCGCTATCCGAAAAGTGCCAACTGTCCGCGTTCGTCCCGGGCACAGTGAGGATATAATAGTTCTGCGCGTCCCGTGGATGTGGGTCATGAAGATGTTGGTGATGTTGACGCCGGGGGTTGGGTGGCCGGTGGGCCCGCCGTTGACTGCATGCGGTCAGTACTGCGCCCAGCTGAAGCGGGAGAAGGGACGCATGGTAGTCCTGCTGCACGTCGATGCCGTAGTCGCTGATGTTGCTCACGGCGATATTGCTGTACGTGACGTTGTTGACGATGCCCGAGGTACCCTAGGTTGGCCTTGATGCGCGCACCGTTCTGGCTGTTGAGCATGTTCGAGTTGCTGAACACGACCCCGTCGACGGTGTTGTTGCTCTTTCCCCCGATGGAGCCGATGGACAGCCCGTGGCTGCCCGAGCAGTACGTGCTCATTGCAACGATCCCGCCGCCCGAGCAGTACGTGTTCATCGCGACGATCCCGCCGCCCGAGGTAGTACGTGTTCATCGAGACGATCCCGCCGCCCGAGGTGATGGCGATACAGTCGTCCTAGTCGAAGACGAGGTTGTTGGCGATGAGCATGTCCATCGACAAGGCGACGTCGAAGCCGTCCGTGTCTCAAGCCCGTTGGACGGCAGCAGCGTGTACCCCTCCTTCATGTCGATCACAATTGCCTTCATGACCAGGCCGAACGCGCCCGAGATGGAGAAGATGTGCGTCGGCGCGTTCTTGATGTACAGGTTCTTGATGACGCTCTTGCCGACGAGCTTGGAGCCAGTGATCATATGCTGGGGCTTGGGCACGCCCCCGTTCGACCCGATGCCGTCCCACCACGCCGGGCCGTTGCCGTCCAGCACCGAGCACGCTGCGCCCTGAATGGTGATGTTTGTGCCGCCGACCTTGAGCAGGTCGTATGTCGCGTTGGCGTACTCCCAGAACTACGCGATGAGTGAGCAGAGGGCGTGGAGTGGGAAAGTAGCACAGCGCACTGTGCAGCCTTCGAACGTAATCACGGTGTTTGCCTTCACCTTGGACAGGTCAAGGGTCGTGTTCCTAGGTACGGTCAGGTGGCTGATGTGCAGGTCGGTACCTGAGGAGATAGTGTCGGCGAGTTGCGAGTACTCGGTGACGGTGCACGACGAGGTCGGGGCGCTGCAGACCATGTCAGCAGGGTGGCTTGGCATACGGGAAGAAGCCAACTCACGGCGTCGCAGGCTGGGCAACATAGTTGTCGACCTCGAGCTCCAAGGTGTCCTGACGATGTCGTCCTGGCTCGCGGGCCAGCGCGAGGCGTCACTGTATGTGTTGATGCTGCAGAGCACAGCATCGACGTGGAGGGAACGGGGAATCCTTCGGCGCGTTTCGGCAGGCTGGCGGCGTAGACGAGATGCAGGGAGCTCAAGAGCAGCAGAGGGAGGGAGAGAGGCGCCATCTTGAGGGTAGAGCTGGTGGTCACTGGTGAGTTCCTACTCGCTGAAGAGGAACAGATTCCTCAAAGCATTTACAGCGTTCCTGGCCAGTCCAGCAAGCCTACAACAGCCCCAAGAGAAGCCGACAAGAACCAAAGTTTATTGAGGCGATGTGTAAGGAACAAGCGTGACAAGCACATTGTCGCAAGGTGTTGCTACGACAGGAGCGTGGTCAGGCGGAGTCTCCAAGTGCGAAACGCCTGCTGCACGCGGTGGAGGAGGAGAGCGCGGAATCATGACGCCACTCCCCCGGCCCGTGGGCGGTCCGCGCAGGAAGCATGAGATTGCCATATGGACCGGCGCAAGAATCGCGGAGGCGCAATCGGCGATCTAGGCGCGCGCGGGGCGGGGTTTGAAAGGGGCAACGCCGAGTCCTTGCCTGGCGCTTGGCATACTACTGGCTGAACCACCGGCACTCAAGGGCAGTCCATCAGCACCCGTATCAGCGCTCTCGGCAAGTCCTCCTCCCTGCTCTCCGCCAACCCGGGGTGCACCATCATTGACTGCACTGGCACGCTCCTCATCCCCGGCCTGGTCGACACACACTTCTGCGTGAGGGGCTAGTGCGGTAGAAGGCGAGGACATAGTTCTTGTCCCCCTCCTGCGCAGCGGCGTTGATCGTCGTGTTACGAGTTGTTGACGCGCAACCAGGTCTGCTGAGCCGTCGAGAAGCCACCGTTGGATGACGAGTCCCACTGCTTTGGCGTGCGTGAGTGATTCCGCGCCGTGAGCTGCGCACCGAGGATGCCCTAAGCAAGCTTCTCCTTATCGTCACCCGCGATCCTTCGCAGCTTCTCCATATAGTCGATCATGTTCAGGCCCTTGTACTTCTTGTCCACATCCCACGACTTGGGTGGAACACGGGGAATCTAGACTCTCAGGCTCTGCTTTGATTATTGACAGGCCAAAGATAGCCTTGTCGCTGATGCAAGCGGCGCCCCTTTTTATCCCTACGCCTTACGTCCCACGACCCTAACCGGCACCTAGCATCGAGTCAGACTCATCAGCCAACAGACCTTTGTCAGGAAACGGCAGATCTTCGATAATGGTACATAGATGCAGTGATGGTAGTATAATTGCCTTCCCTAATCGCCCACGTGGATCTCCTCGCCCCCAAGTCCTACCCACACACCACAGCGCACCAAGCGACTCACCCCAACCTCGATCTCTTCCTAGCCATCCCATCCCCCTCTGCTGGTGCTGGTGCTGCTGAGTCTGCTGAGCGGTCCACACCGTCTCTGTCACCCCAACTCCGCTCGTCCCCACCAGTGCGCTCCCCACTTGCGGCTGCCCTCGATTTCCTGATTTGCGGCGGCGTCCGGCGATTCCTGTTATGATTAGCGCATGTTTTTCTTTACTGAGAATGAATTCATTATCTGGCCAGACGGCCAGTACGATTACATACTAGAAAACCTATTGTACTGGTCTCACGACCAGTACGATTACATACCACCTGGCTGAGCCACGCGTCAGCTCAGACGCGCTCGGCCTTCCTTGCCTAAGAGCGCGATAGCAAGGGAACTTGCCTAGCCCGCGTACAGCTCGCGGAATTCCTCCCCGAATTGTCTTTGCTATCAGTAGAGCTGACACCATTATCTATACTACGATTACAGACGTTTAAGATCACCTAAAGTGACCTGAAATGGCTGCGTAGAACAGCTCAACATGCCTCGGCACGAGACCGGGTCGGGAAAGCTTACCTTTCTCGGCTCACCTATGCCCAGCAAATTGGGCCCTGACATGCAGTGACTCAAGTCGGCGATGCACCGCCCGTCAGCCCTAGACAACCTCAGGGCTGCTGCCGCGGCCGATCAGGAGCAGAAGGCTCGAAAAGGGGAAGTTTATCGACGCCAACCCGCTCAATCTGACTGGCGGTTGGTCTGCTTCCTAGAGCCAGGCCAAGGGCAAATCGCAGAAGCATACGTTATCCACAGTCACAAGTGGCAGGAGAACGACACTGGTCGCGAAGTCGGGCGCGCTAAACTGGTCTGGTACTTGACTGAGTTCAAGGAACAGCCGGGGCAGGCAGGATCCAGAGGACAGATTTTGGTGGGTGCGGTCGTCGGACTACGCAACGTGAGTGATGAATGGGCACGCGGAGATTGATGTCTGACTCTTGATTGCAGAGGAATGCCCGAACTCGTCGAAGAATGATACTGGCGGTGGTACTTGCGACATCACCCCGCTGCGCGCAACAATGCAGCTCTCGCCGTGGACCTCCCTCGCGAATGGCGATCTGCATTTGGACGGGTTCGGGAATGGCAGGAGGAGGCAAACCGAGAGGCGCTGCGCCGGCAGCTTGCCGAGAGGAAGAGGAGGCTTGATGAACTGATCAAAATCAGGTTGGAGGCTTAGCCTTGTTCTACCACACATGCTATATTTGTACAGATCCATCACACCTGTCACGAGCTGTGTGTAACAAACTGTTCCCCTTGCCCTCTCCCGAGCAGTATCTCAAATCCTCCTCCCTCCCTACTCGCTCGGGTTGTGGGGGCGCGGCCGCCAGCCGCCGTCCAGCAGGAGGCCAGACCAGTGGGGCGCAGCCAACCAGGACAATAATGAGCACACACCTGGGCGACACGTAACCCCCCCCCCTCCTCCCGCCCGCAAACTTGCACCGAGAGGGCGAGGGCGCTGCACCGGCCTCCGTCGAGCTGGAGAGCACATGACCAAGATAAAGAAAACAAACAGGGTGATGGCACGCATGGGCGCGACGCGTAACCCGCTTCCTCCCCCCCCCCCCCCCCCCCCCCCCCCCCCCCCCCCCCCCCCCCCCCGGCCCCCGCAGACTCACACAGAGAGGGCGCTGCCGCCCGCCGCCGTCGCGCTGGTGAGCATATGAGCACGATGCACATAGCGAACAGGAGTATGCGTACTCACGGGTGCGACGCGCATCCCCCCTCCCACCCCACCTCGCTCGTACCAGGAGGCGCACACTCTGGCGGCGGTCGAGCTGGAATGGCGTGTCAGCAAGAGGCAGCCGACCAGCAGGATGATCGCTACTCGCCTGCGTGACGTGTATCCGCCCCTACCGTCCGCAAGCTCCCACCGGAAGCGCAAGGGCGCGGGCCGCCGTCAAGCTGGAGGGCAGATTAGCAGACAACGAAGAGCATGATGTATTGTATCAACTCACTCGGCCGCGGAGCGGACGCGTGCAGGGGAGAGGGCGTTGAGCGGACGCGTGCAGGGCGAGGGCGTTGAGCGGACGCGTGCAGGGCGAGGGCGTTGAGCGGACGCGTGCAGGGAAGAGGGCGTTGAGCGGACGCGTGCAGGGCGAGGGCATTGAGCGGACGCATGCAGGGCGAGGGCGTTGAGCGGACGCGTGCAGGGGAGAGGGTGCGGGAAAGGGCGGCAAATCAGGGAGGGAAGCTTCTGGAATCGGGGTGCCTCTGGAAGTGGCGGTGCAGAAGCACTTGACAACATGGCGGAATCTCGCTCAGCGGTCGCTTTCCTGTCGAGTACTGTCCGTCGGCGGCGCGTTCAGCTGCCACGAACAATGCGTCGCGTTCAGAGCGCGTCGCGCTCTCCTTCCCTCTTCCCACCACATCACCCGCTCTAGTCTAACAAATGGCCCCTTTGGGAACACCCCCCCATCGGCAAGTACCCCGGCGCTGTCCTCGTTGCAGCTTCCTCAAGGCACAAATGCCCCGGACCGTGCGCCGATATAAGGAACAAGGCGTCCAGCGGGGGAGCACTGCTGGCCACCGTTCCAGCAGATCGTCCGGGTACCCCTACACTCTGACGCCGTACCTTGCGGCTCTGGGTGATAGTGTAGACGAGGAACACGATGTCCCAGCTCAGATTGGGGAGAACCCGGTCGACTAGCGCTACGTGAAAGTGTTGACCCCTCCCAGAGCTGCATGAGAGCCGAGGTGGATTTTGGGCGCCACCATCTTGTCCGCACAAGCTCAACACCCACCAGCATTCGGCCTTGCGGTAACGCCCCTGATCGCATTGAGAAGGGGAGGGCGGACAAGGCGAGAATACACATGAAAAACATGTGATTGCCATTATACTGTCTCTGAGCACGCGCAAGAGTCGTCAGACCACCTCCCTCCCGTCAACTCTCCCCTCCCTCTCCTCGCGCTCATCGCAGAAATCGCCGGGTGGTCCGGGCCGGAGGGAGGGGGGGAGGCGGCGCTGTCGGGAAGGTCAGCGGCGAGCACGGGCAGAACGATGGATGACCACCCACCTCACCCTCCTTCTCCTCTGAAGGCAGGTATGATATGCGGAGGGGGGCATAGGGCGACCCACTGAATGGTGAGCGGCGAGGGGAGGAGCGAGAATCAGGCGGCGTACCTGGGGCCATCCCGCCCACCAAAACCCCCTCTCCTCGAGCGATGGGGGACGGTGCGGAGTAAGGGGGGCAAGCGGCGCTGCAGGCAGCGGTCAGCCGATATGCGAGGAACAGGGAGCAGGGCACGCACCCTGGGGGATCTCCACCCGGCAAAGTCCTCCCTCTCTCCCCTTGAGTGGAGTCGGCGGCGAGGGGTGCGGCCGGGGAAAGGCTGATAGTAACGGTCAGCGGCGATGCGGGAATCGCGACACAGACGTACGAGGCAACCCCCTCCGCCCATTGAAGCACCCTCCCCCTCCCTTCCCCATCCCGCTCGTGCAGATCGGCGATAGGGTGATGTAGTGGAAGGATGGGGCTTGGACGATGCTAAAAACCAAAGTCAGCAGTGGTAAGGGAGATGGAGGAGCTAGGAAACGGGCTGAAAGGCACATTCACGGACCAGAACTTCCCCTCCTTCTCCTCAGACAGCCGGCGGGCGGGGGGGCGTGACGCAGTTGACGCGAAGTGGCACCGGTCATCTGGAGCCCGCGGCCGGCCCGCCGTCCTCGGCAACCTGAGCACCCGAGGCGCAACGCACAGGCAGGTCAAGCGCTCACTGCGCGGCGCCATCCTCGACCCGCTCCCACTCGTCCTCGCACGTCCCGTCGTCCCCGTCGCTTGCCGTCGTCGTCGCGGCCGGGGCGGAGGTCGTCGTATGTCTGGAGGTGGTCGTGTGGCAGGAGGTGGAGCTGGCGATGTGGGCGGTGCTACTTGACGCGAGGCGGGAGGAGCTAGACGTGGGGTGGGTGGAAATGGACGACGCACGGCTGGACGAGGAGGAGGAAGCCGAGCTGGCACGGGAGCTGGAGCTCGTCGTCATCCGGCTAGAGGTGGTCGTAGCCCGTGGAACGCTAGATGCGGACGGCGAGAGAGCGACGCCCATCTGAAAGACGGTGTGCGTGACGACGTTGGTGATGTGGTCGTCGACGGTGACGGCGACAAAGTCGGTGACGGTGGTGGCAGGGACGGAGAGGGGGACGGTGCGGGACATGGACATGGACGCGGAGGCAAACGAGCGGGCTGTCAGGGTTGAGCTGCTGGAGCTGGAGGAGGAGGAGCTGGAGAGGGAGGCAGCGCGCGAGGCCTGGGCAGCGGCAGAGGAGGTAGTGCTCTTGTGCGCCGAGGAGGTCGTCGGCCGCACGCTAGTGCTTGAGCTGGACGAGCTGGACGAGCTAGAGCTGGCGCGGGACGAGCTGGAGCTGCTGCCCTACCCGGCCTGAACCGCCCCGGGCATGACGACCTCGCTGTCCGTGTTTGTGACGTGGTACTCCCACCGGGTCGGGGAGGCGGTCGCGGGGAGGAGGTCGAACCCGACCGTCCAGGTGGGCGAGGTGACTCCGAGGGACTCCAGCGCGGCGGGGACTGGGAACTCGAGGCCGGTGTCGGTGGCCGAGCTGGAGTCGACACTGGAGGAGGCTGCGCGCTTCCTCGCGGTGTCCCCGTTGCCCTCTGCGAGCTTGAAGGAGGGGTCGTGCCGGGTTCGTAGCAGAGGAGGGCGGCAGGTGAGCGGGGGAAGGCGAGTGTGTAGGCTGCGCGGAGGGCGGGTGCGGAGCGGACGAGGAGAAGGAGAGCACTGAGGCAGCTGAGGAAGGGAAGGGGAAGAGGCCGGCTCTGCATCGTGGGCTGTTCAATTGGGGAAGTTGCGGAGTGATCTGCGGGCCGTCAGCGCGGGTCAGCGAGCAGGGGGGAAGAGCGCACTAGTTGGTTGGCAATATGAGGACAGTCAAAGGTAGAGTAGAACGAATGGGGGGCTGAAGCGGGAATAAGGTGGTCGACCTGGGACCAAAGTATCCACAGCACGCACAAGCAACCAGCGGTAACCCCTCCTCTTCCCCTCCTGTCGCAAGATATACCACCGCCCCCCTCCCTACTCAACCAAGGCCGTTCAACGCGCCCGCAGTGGTGTCGGCAACCGCATAGTCACTGCGTAAAACGGCAGCTGTTGGTCGGGAGGTTTAGGGGGCTTTAGGGGGGCTGGTGAGGGGTGCAGGCTGTGTAGGGTAGGGCCTCTGTATGAGGCCCCGATAAGGCAAGGTGGACGGGATTTTGTTCGCTGGACCACGCGTAGAGTTGGTTCCCTAGACGATCCCACCTAGTATGCCAATATTATTGCTTATTTAGGACAATACTGGCGATCTGTACTCCTCGAGTACAGATCCCGTCATACCACCTCGTCACACGTGTTTGGGCGGCTTGCTCGCCCGGCTGTTCGGGGACTCCAGCAAGGAACAGATGGTATTTAGCTATCTAGACTAAATCCCCGCTCGGGAGCCACTTCTACCTCATCCACACCACCTAGTGTGTTGAAATCGTATCGTCTCCACGCTGCTCTAGCTCACCATGACTGAAAATTCGAAAACCCATAAGAAACCCGCAAGGCTGGCAACCAACGATCTCGAGGAGGAGTTGGCGAGGCGCAAGGCAGCCAAGAGAGCTGGAGGGCAACCGTGAGCACTTCGTCTTGCCAGAGAAAAGGTACACTGACACTGCACAGAGTCTCCAGCTCGGAGACGGAAGAGGAGGACAACATCGACCCCCATCTCAGGATGCCCCCGCCCCCGGTGCACCCTCTTCAGCTCCAGGGCCCGTTCTCGCCCATTGAGCCTGCTTCTCCCCATGTCGCCGACGGCGGATGAGATTTTGGCGATGTACAGGCAGTTGTACGAATCGGGGCAAAGCCTGAACGCCGAGTTGAACAAGCGCGTTACGGTTCTAGAGGACACTCAAGGTATGCTCTTGGCAGCGATCACGAAGAAAAAGAAGAAACCACCCACCGATCCGGACTGCCCTGCCAGCAAGAGCGATGACGAGATGATGTTGAAGGAGGTGAAGCTGCAGAAGGTGGTGAGAGTGAGTGCCTGTCTCCCCCCCGCCGAGGCAGCTCTGCTTACCGTCAACAGGACCTTATGCGTACCCAGCTGTACGACACCGTGGGATACAGCCCCGAGAAGGACATGCCCGGACTTGGGCGGGAAGCTCCTCCTTGTTCGGATGGCGGCAAGGCGTACATGGTCGCCGACTGGAACAGCTCCAAGAGCAGCGAGGCCAATCTGGCGATCATCAGGCACGCCGTCACCCGAGTTAGACAAGCGCACCTCTACAAGAACAGCCAGATGGCCCTGGTTTGCCACACCAATGACGGGTCTACTGGACCGCACGATTTCAACACACCCGATGCGGTTGATGACGAGATGCTCGAAGAGGAGGTCGATGAGCCCCTCATCGACCCCCAGTATCAGCAGACATGGCTGTCGGTGAAGAACTTGATGTACATTGGCGCGGTGGTATGGCAGACCATGCAACAGATATGGCTGAACCAGAGGGACGAGGAGAAGATTGCAAGGACAAGTCGCTGGAAGACTAAAGGAAAGCGCGTGCAGCGTCGGGTCACGGTAAGTCATCTCTGTGCAGAGGAGCATTGTACTTACGTTACCCAGCGCGCTGAGCGCCTGACCGAGGGGGCGAAGCTCTTCGCCAGGAAGCATGCAATCGTCAACGTTGAGGGCTTCTGCGCGCAGATCTTGAAGGCAGATTGGGTTGGTGATCTCGAATCCTGCGACGAGGAGGGGGGGTTTAGCGATGGCTGGTGGATGAGAATGACGACTGCTGCGGGATGGGGACCGGATCAGGTAGCTGATAAGCGCAACGCGATCTGGGAGCTGAAGAGGCCGGCCTGGATGAAAGAAGCAGTGAGTGTACTTGATAGGACTGTACGATTTCAGCACACTCACCTTTCATCCAGATATGGCAACTTTATGCCACCTTCAATCACCTGAAGTGGGTGCATGAGGAGCGTCACTCCAAGGCGACCCCCTACTTTGACTTGGGCTCGCTATTGCACGCTGCGATTGAGAAGTCATCCAAGCCGTGGCGCTTCATGGTTGACGACGCGTATCTTGCCGATCATCCCGCTTTCGAGGTTATCGAGGCGCTCCCCGATGGATTCACAGAACAGATGTGCGAGGAGCTTCAGCGGCTCAACAACCGGTTCATCGACGTCAAGTTCAAGAAATTTCTGCAGATTTTGGTGAGCTTTTGTTGCCGAGGTTAGAAAAAATTACTTACTTTTTTTGGTAGCGCTAAAGACGAGTCCTGCCATGTAGTACAATTAGCAACTAGTGTAGAAAATCCCAACAAGAACTTACATTCTGTAACTGATATGCTTTTCCCTGCTGTACCCTCGTAGTTAGTATTTTCGTTTATGCAAGACAGTGACACACTTACAAGGCTAATCCCCGCGGTCACCCATACGAGGTGACCTTCAACCTCCACTGCACAGCGAGCAGCGACACCATCGAGCAACTGAGCAAGAAGAATAGCGGGTGGGCCATCGGCATCGGGAGCGAGGTACTTCTCATACTGCCAGAACTCGACTTCGAGCTCGGGACTAGCAGAATATAAGCATGAGGCAATGAAAAAAAGGGAATGTCACTTACTAAGGCAGATACACCCCCTGTATCGTCAGTTCTTGCTCCAAGGGCTTGAGCCAGGTGACTTCAACGAACAGACGAGTCTCTCCGCACTGCTTGTGCGCGAACACACTGCGCAGCTCGCTAGCCCACGCCAGACGAGGGCGCATTCGCATGACGACAAGCGAGTCGGACTTGTTGGGCTTATCTTGCGGGCATGTGTCGATGCGGCGTCCTTGAAGCAGGAATTGCTGATGGAAGCGCGCGTGGTCGTCAAGGAAGCGGCTGTCCTCTGGGGTGTTGTACTCGTCTGGCCGGCGCAGATCCCATGCTGGTCGGTGCTGACGGTACCAATGGAGCAGGCCCGGAAGCTGCGAACCGTCCAGAGATGATGTCTGCGAGCGCCCATCAGCCACACAGCGCCGTTGTTCTGTAGAGCCATCAGCAGGAATCTCAGTAGTGTGTTGAAATCGTATGGTCACAAGGACCGCACGATTGGACAGCACCTACCAGCCCTGCTCTCGTCTCCAACTCCATCTTGCTGGACCATCTCCGCAAGAGTGCCCGCGCGCAGCTGATCTCGAGTCTGCTTTTGAATTTCCAGTGCTACTTCCTTGCCCATGGGGTCTTCGTCTTGCTTGACCAACGCCGCGCTCTAGAACTGCGCGTCATGACAATAACTTGCGAGGAGACTGGGCTTACCAGGCGGGCGATCATCATCTTGTGCTTCCACTCGCGGGAGAATGTAACCTCGAGCTCACCGCCTCCGTGGTTCTTGGTTCGATAGGTCTTCATGACCTTGTTCAGGTGCTTGTAAAGATAGGTCCAGAACCCGTGTATGGGCCCGTACCGTCGAATCTGGGCAGCCATGTGCGTGAGCCAGTGAAAAGTGGGTGTCACGCACTTGGAGCCATATATCTGCAGCAGAGGTCAGAGAGGGAGAGGGAGAGGGAGAGGGGTAGTGTGTTGAAATCGTGCGGTCATGAAGACGACGCACCTGGACGAACTCTTCGAACCACTCTTTGAAGAGCAGGATTGCTCGCACGAGATCCTGCTCTGTGACCTCGCGGCGCATGAGGATCTTTAACGCGGTTGCCATCTTGAGGAAGTTTGCTGCTGCTTCGTGGGGTACCCGAGGAACTTGGCCAGGAGCTAGCCCCTCCGAACATTCAGCCGCAGCGTCGGCCAGTACAAGTGGTATCTGCACATGCCTAAGCCCGTGAATGAATGAGGGGAAGCCGGATTACCGCAGTTGGTCCATAGAGGAGTACCAGGGCTTTCCATTCGTTGGAGGTGAGATTGCCGCCTGCGGGATATCCCACATCTGCAGGCAATCTGGCAAACCATCGAGGCATTTCGAACTGTATGAGGGATCAGCGTAGTGTGTTGAAATCGTACGGTCTTAACGCCGTACGATAAATCGCAAGAAGGGAAGACTCACCTGTCTTAGCAATGCGTGAATCAAGTCAAGCTCGCGCTCGTTTGTCTCTGTCCGCCCGCGCAACATCACTCTGTCTCCTCCAGGACCGCCCTTGACCCATACGGAGAACCACAGGGTGCGCGTGAGACCAAGCATGAATGTGTGCATGGGGTCGATCACCCCCATCGTCGTAGGATCAAAGTACGGCAATCGACAGAGCTCGGTCCATCGGCAGCCATATCTCCTGAAGTAGGCAGTCTTCATGCGGTCGCGCTCTTGTATATTGTCCTGCTCGGATATGGCGTACATCCTTGCGCTGGGACGTCAATGAACTTCGCCATCGCGGGCAGGGTAGGCCTCCCAGCCGTTGGTGGAGATCTCACGATGAGGAATCTCACACTGCGTGCAAGGCCGTGCTTTGTGATTCTTGTCTGCGAAGCCGAGTATCTTGCACAGGGCCGGATGATCACAGACAACGGCAATGACGGCCACCCGAACGTTGTGACCTGCTGGATACTTGGGCGTGTGAATGAGCTGCCCCTCCTCGTACAAGTGCAGCAGATCGTCCACGAAGGGGCGCATGAATTGTTGGAGCTGTTCCCCTGTCGGCTCCTTGGGCCCTGGAAGCGTTGAGATGAGGCACAGGTTGTGTACGCGATAACGAAGTTCGGGGGGGGAGGTTGGCGATACAGACGGACAGAGCTCCGCTGGAGTGGCTTGGAGCACTCAACGACTTGTTAGGGTTAAACCTGAACTACTATCAGTGACTGCATTGCTCTAGAGAAAGGCACTCACCAATCCAACGATACCATAACCCCCAATCGTAGCTCCTGATCTGCAGTGCGCCGATCCTTTGGAAAAAAAGGAGTGCCATCGGCAGCCTGGAGCTCCTTCCAGACGCTACCGTCCTGTAAGCAGGAGTATGTCCCAGGCGGCGAGGGTTGCTGGTCCAGATAGGACTCACAAGCCTCCTCAAAACCAGGCTGCGCTAAGCATTCCCCGAGCTGACGAGAGAGGAGGTCGTATGGCGCTTGCCGTTGCGGCCAAGGGATCCGAGTTCTGAGGCTCTCTGCGTAGAGCTCAGTGTTGCACCTCACGCAGTATCGCTGCCAGGCAGCGCTCTCGCCGGCGTCATCGTCAAGCCGAAGCTGCCAGAACTTTGGACAGAGAGCATAGGTCTGGAAACGATCTTCCAGACCCATTCGAGAATACATTGTCATCAGTGTCCGCGGGGCTTGCTGGTCTGGCGAGTTATCGTTCTCGTTGAGCAGGCCCAAGAGAGTCCATTGTCCGTACATCACGCGCGCGCTCATGTTGCATGCGACGTGGGGCAGCTGGAACCTGGCATGCAAGTGTATGAGATGCAGCACAAAGGCCCTGACTGCAGGATGGG